>VYZP01072163.1:1540-59148 GCA_013400635.1 Hypocryptadius cinnamomeus | reverse complement strand
TTTTTTTTTTTTTTTTTTTTTGTAAATTTTCCTCTCAGACATACTAAGACCTTTCTTAATAATTTTCAGATATGAAGAAGTTCTTATATGTCCATAAGCTCATTTATTTCCCTATACAGCCATCACAGTCATAGTGCTGCTTGGGCAGAGAAAAGTGGCTGAGAGACCATAACACAAAGTTTGTTACTTGAAAGCTTCTGCAAAAGTTTCTGATTCATATGACATAATAATCTCTGTGGGTTTTAATTAAATCTACTGAGCAGGGTTGCGCTGCCAAAAACTGTGTATATTTAACTGTGTATATTCTCCTTTGAGAATAGCTGTGCAGGGATATAATGTCTGTCATCGTCCAATTGTTTTAATTATACCCAGCTTTAATTATATTGGCTTAACAACTACATGGCTTTTGTGTTTCTGTTGTAATAGGTGTGTGAATCACACTCTACATCAGGCAGACAGACAGATCCTTGCTTCCTTTGTCTTGAAGAAGCAGTAAAATGTGTAGATGGGCACAGAAACACAATTCCTCCTCCCACTTCCCTTTGATTCCCCACAAATGTGTGAAGCATAGCTCAGTGCTCTGAGAAATAATTGTAAACAAGCAAAGAAGTAGTGTCTGTACACATTTATTTAGCTATACTGTGGGAGGAGAAAGAGACAGATGAGGTTATTACTGCAAGATCCTATCTCAATGCTCCCAAATTGAAGGTTTGTCTCCACCGGTTTTGGATTTGTGACTGAATCAAGTCCTATATGAGTTGCTGTGTATCCAGGACTGCCAAAATTAGTCCAAGGGTGGTTCAGAATCTATTGGTAGGAAAAGAAGTTTATATTGTTTTCTTCTCTTGGTGGTTCATAACTCCTGCCCTCTGAGGAAAAAAGGGAAGTGCAGAAGAGACACTACTGTGCCTGGCAAAGGAATATATTTACAAATTATCGGGGATTATTACCTTTTCCCCCAGGCCCTTCCAAAGGAATACAGCCTGTGATATCTCTAAACACCTGCTTTCTGCAGCCAAAACACGACAGAGGACCTTTAGAAACTGGGCATTTAATTGAGCCCCAGAGGGGTCCCTGTGGCCTTGGTGACAGCAGAGTTGCAAGGTGCTGCTGTGCACAAAACACACTGAGAGGGGTTTCCATGACAGAATATCAGAACACTGAAAGGAGACATCTTTCCTGCAGTGAAAGGCAAGCTAAAAAAGTGATTTATTCTTGTTTTGAGAGGTACTCCCACTTCTCTTGCCCCTCCTTCCTTCACTGCATTTAGGGCTGGAGAACCTGAAGCTCATCTTCAGGGGCCTGTGGCGAGCTCTCCTGGTCTTTGCACTCTTGTTCCAGCAGTTCTCTACACCTTTCCTCCTCTGTTTTCCATGTCTCGTTTCCATCCTCCTTCACACAGTTCATCAGTGGAAAAGGAAACTTTTGGAGTTTTTTTGTTGTTTTTTGTTTTTTTAATTTTTTTTAATGAAGAAGCATAGCTCCCTCCTTGCACAGCACCTGTGCACTCCAGCAACTCTCCTGCTTTACCAGCAAGGCAGTCGTTTAACTTTTTCTGCACTGACTGCCTTGCCTGCAATTGGTGCTGGACTTAAAATTCCTAGCTCTGCTGTCTGAGGACATTATTGAAAAACTTCAACAAAGAGCCTGAAAGCGCTGCCCAAAACTGTGTGAGACTTTGTAAAACACAACAGGATTATAACTTCAGCCTCACTCACTGCCTTGCCAGCTCTCTGCCATGCCAGGGCTGGAGGCAGAGGCAGAAGGAGAAGGTTTGCTGGCAGACATCAGGGAGGATGCAGTTGTGGAAAGCAGGTGTTTTTGGCAAGTGATCACAGTTTACTCACACAGAACACACTTCCATCAGTGTTTCACTAGAGTAAAAGCTTCTCCTATTTCTGTCTCAGCTGGCATAAAAGCCTGCTCTCAATTCTTGTCATTATTTGCAATATTAGGACCGGGTAAGGCATCATTACCAGAATATTATCTCAGCTCTGATTGGGTTGAGACTTAGCCAAATCACAGTGATATATAGGGCAGTACCATAATTTCCTCCTTTTTCCATGGTCTGGCCTTGTCTTTTTCCATCTAGCTCAGCTACATTTTTGCACCTGCTTCTCTTTCCCATTGATCCCCATGGATCAATATCATGAACCATATCATGCAACCTTCTAAACTGCATCCACTTTCATAGACAGGAATTTTACAAAGACATATCCAAACATGTAGGCTTATTTTGCAGAAAGAAAATATCTTTGACATTTTTGTTGTAGAATTTGTAGGCAGAAAGTGACTGTAGAGGTGACCCAGTCTCTGAGACAGGAGCTGGGTTTACTTCTGGGCCCTTTCAATTCCAAAAGGGAAGTTGTCTGCTTAGTTTAAGTAAAAAGTTCTCCACTGAGGGGAAAAGAAATTCTCTGTGGTTCAGAAGTAACCTTCATAGGTTTTGCTCATGGAAATATTCTGAAAGTAGAGCACATATCTTGTGCCATGGCAGAGGGGTATGAGCTGGAGGTACCCTGCTTCTGTTGGGACTCTGCCCTCCCCTGGAACATGGAAGGTGTGTGGAACCATCAAATAAAAAAGATTATTGAAAAATTGAGACCCTAGCCAAGAATCGTGGATCCTAGAGCAAAGCACAGGCCTGTGACTCACTGGGAATCCAAAAATCAGGGTAGAATGTGTGTCTGCCCCATCCTTCGAAGTGTCCGAGGCCAGGCTGGACAGGGCTTGGAACAGCCTGGGAGAGTGGAAGGTGTCCCTGTCCATGGCAGGGGTAGGACTGGATGGGCTTTAAGGTGCCTTCCAATCCAAACCACTCCATGGCTCTGTGATTCTATGTGCCATCTCCTGCATGCTCCAATGGCTGTCACCACCAGTCCCTGGCTGACACATCTATGGATAGATCTGCTGACAAATATAGGGAGAGAAGGTAATACTGATTTGCAGGACCCTATTATATTTTTTTTCCTCTAAATTAAGTTTGTCTGACAAGTAGGTAGACAAAAAGGTTGATGACAATTTAGGTTGTATATGAAGAAAAAGTGAGATTCACATCTTTTGCTTTATATTTCTGTGCTTTATTATCAAAGTTGTACTTCCACTTTCCCACAAGGTTTTCAGTGGAAGCTTAAGGTGGCATTTTTAATTTACTGAAAGTTTGAATGATTGGGCTGCAACTAAGGAGTAAATTAAATTGTGGCCTTGCAGCCAAAGCTAGTGCATGATCTTCAGAAAAAGAAAGAATTAAAATCTCAGCGCTTGCAGGCAAAAGAAAAGTAAATAAAAACGACAAAACAGAGGGAGACTTGTTTTTTTGTTTTAATTGGAGCCATTTTCTCTGACTGAGGCAGAAACTAACTGCATTTTGTCTTTGATGTAGAAACAATTGGCTGTACTTTTGAGTTAGAGAGCTTTTTCTCCTGGAAAATTGCTGCAGGATATTTGACTTGAACAGGTGGCAAAACACCACATGGAATGTGCATGCTCTGCCTGGTCTTATTCTAAGGGAATCTTCTATTTTTTTTAAGTTTTAAATAAGGATTTTAGTTAATTCTCCTAATGCTTTTAAAGCAACAGCTTTTATTCTCCGTGAGACTTGGGCATCTTTTGTGACTGTGCTATAAAAATACTTGATACAGAATAAATTATCAAATAAGTATGATTTAAGAGTTAGCATCAATGCCTGTGTGTCAGTGAAGTTTTTGTCCATTAAAACACAAAGAAAAGTTAAATGCATTTGTCTCCAAGGAAAAGACAAAATATTGATCAACCTTTGATTTATTGCAATTGATCTTTTACAGCACAACAACCTAAAAAGGCTTCCGAGACATCTTCCACGCTCTAGGTGTTCCAGGGCTCAAGACAAATCATAAATAGTGGAAAAAATTAAGAGAAAAAGAAAAAAAGTAGTCAGGCCACTAGCATGTTTCTAAAATAAAAATTCCTTTCACACATGGAGATCATGGTGAAGGTGACAAGAACTCTCATTGCAAAATGCGACTCTGTTCATTCTTGATTCAGAAGGCAATTAAAAAAACCTTTTGAAGTTCTTGTATCATACAAAAATCAAATAAAAAACCACAATTGCGGTAATAATGGTTGAATATTGATTGAATGTGGGAATATTTGAGTAACATAATATTTGAAATGTGCCAGCTGAGTTTTGTCTCCTTGTGCTCCCAGGGCTTCCAGTGCCCCGAAGAACTGCTGGTTCCTCACCTTAACAACCTCCCCCACCCTGGGGGATCCCAAAACCCCGCACACACCTGGAACACACTAACCCCCCGTTCCCAAACCCCTCCTGTCCCCAAGACTTTCTCCCACTCTGAGTCACACCAAAAGAATTCAAACCCCTCCCACCACATTGAGGCACCCCACTCCCCCAGATGAACCCCAATCGCATGACACTCTCCTTGAAAATTACCTGCATAACAACTTTTCCCACAAAAATGCATCCACTACCCAAAAAAGCCAGAATTTGAGGGGGAAAATGGAAAAAAAAAAAAAAAATAAAAAAGAAAAGGTTAAAAACCTTTGTGCTTATTTTTGCAGCTTTTATTTCAGAAGAATTCCAAGGGCTTTTTGCTGTCTCCAAGCTGTTGCGAAAATACCTGGGAATTCTGCCAGGTCCTCCTGTATTTCTGGGAATTTTGTATCCCACTGCCAAGGTTTTGTTGTTATTTTTGAGGCAAGAATTCAGAGATTTGAGGACTTCCCAGTGCAGGGTGGGAGACATGGGATATCCTGCTCTCATGGAGGTAAATAAGAAGGAATCAGGAGTCCCCACCCCACAGTCTGGGTGGTCAAAGGTCCAAGTGGGAATGAGGCAGAAACATGAAAAAGGGGTGGAGAGGGAGAGAGGGACAATTCAGCATGGAGCAGGGGGAGACTGGGGAGTGAGGGGCTCACTGTGGAGCACAGTGCCCCAAACACTGGGGTCACAGTGCCCTGAAATCTGGGGTTACAACATCTCAAATTTGGGGGTCATATTGCCCCACACTTTTTGGTCTCATCCCAAACTTTGGGGTCACACAACCCCCCATTTTGGGGTCAAAACATCCCAAAACTGGGGGTCAGAATGCACCACACCTAGGGGTCATCATATCCTACGCTTTGGGGTTAAGGTTTCCCTCACATGCGGGAGTCACAGTGCCCCACATTTATGGGTAACAGCACCCCACATTTGTTGTCACATCATCCCACATTTTGGGGTCACATTACCCCACTCTTTGGGGTTGCAATGGCCCTCGCTTGGAGGTCACAGTGCCACACTCTTAAAGGCTACAGTGTCTCACACTTTTGGGGGGAAATACCACACATTTTGGGGTCAGAATGACCCATAGTTCGGGATAACAGTATCCTATGCTTGGGTTAATGTGCCCCACCCTTAGGGGTTGCAGTGCCGCACACTCTTGGGTCACATTGTCCCACACTATGCTGTCAAGACACCTCAGACTTGGCGGGTCACATTGTGCTACATTTTAGGGTCACAATTCCCTGCATTTTGGGGTAAAAACACTTCACACTTGGGGATCACATTGCCCCACACTTGAGTGTCACAGTGTTTTACTCTTTGGAGTCACAATGATCCACATACAGGCATCACTTTGCCATGCATTTGCGGGTCGTGATACCCCACATTTTGGACATACCACATGATTTAGGGTCAAATTGCCCCACAATTTTGGGTCATAGTGCCTCACTCTTTGAAGTCACATTGCACCACAATTTGGGGTCAAATATACCAAACTTAGGGGTCACAGTGCTACACACTTTTAGGTCAAATTGCCCCACAATTTGCAGTCAAAACACCCCACACTTGGGGTTGTGATGTGCCACACTTGGGGGCCATGGTGCTACAAAATTAGGGGTTACAGTGTCCTGGACTTTGGTGTCTCAATGCCCCATATTTTGGGGCTGCAATGCCCCACATAAGGGTCCCAATGCCCCACACTTGGGGGTTATGTTGACCCACATTTAGAGGTAAAATATCGCTATCCATTGGGATGATGACCCCCCAGTTTTCCAATTTAGCAAATAAATCTCAAATTCACACCCCAAAAAAGCCTTTAGAAGCGTTTATTGACTGTTGTATCAAAACCAGCTCTTGGCAATATCATTTTTATATGGGAAAAAACACTGGGATTTGGATCTTTTTGATCTGAATTTGATATATTTCCAGGTTCTAGGGCATGGATGGGATATCAGGGCATTAGGATCCACACAGATTTAATCCATTTGAGAAAAATCCAGGAAAATATCATGGATTTGAGGCAAAATCCAGAATTTTCCCAAATTTGGGGGAATTGGAGGTGGATCCACCTATGGGATGGGATAGATAGGAGCATCAACTTCCTGACGGGTCTGGCGGGAGATGTGGCTGGAAGAGAAAGAAATACATCATTTTGTGCAGAAATGGGTCAGTTTTGGCAAAAATGGGGAACTATTATGCAAAATGGATTATTAATGTGCAACTAATGGGTCTTTTTATGCAAAAGTGGGTCAGCATTATGTGTAATGGCCTGATTTTGGGGAAAGTGGCTAATTTTGGGGGAAAAATGGTATTTACTATGCAAAATGGCTTGTTGGGAAAAGTATCTCATTATTGGGCAAAAAAAGGCCCTTTATAGTGCAAGATGGCTCATTTTTTGGCAAAGGAGTTGCTTACCCAGATCGTTCCCACAGGATCCTGCCTCAGTCGCTGCGGATGAAACCAAAGAAACTGGAAAATTCCTTCCAGGATCTGCCCAGCCCCTCCCCCACTGACATTATTGCCAAATTTCTGAGTGGGAAAACATAATTTTCTTGGAGTTCGGGGTAAATAAATTACTGAGGAATTACTCACCATCCAGCAAAATCCCGGGATTTCCACATGTCCACCACTTCTCCAACACTCTGGGCATCACGTCCATCTGGAAGCTTCAGGTCATCTCTGGGACTTCCATTGAAATTCCCACAGGGGGCACAGAGGCGGGAGGCCAGGCCTGAGGTCACGGTGATGGTCGCCTCCCCATCCCGGGTGATGGTGATGGACATCCCGGAGCGGTGGGTGATGGTGACATTCTCAGTGGATGATGCCACAAAGACAGAGTCAGAGACGGTGGTGGGTGGCCGGGTGAAGAGGCCATTAACCTGGGAAAATTACAGAAAATTATGAAAAACATGATAGAAAACCAGTTTGTTCTTGAGCAAAAGGCTCTAGCTTGGCTAGACACAAAATCACTCTTCTCCTTTTTGTGAAAATGGCTCATTATTGGGCAAAATCATTCTACATCAGACAAAGTAGCTCATTACCAGGCAAAATCTAGAGAGATTTTTGCCCAAATCTCTCTAGATTGACCCAAACCACCCAAAACTCCCTCACCTGCTCCACTCACCCACACCTCCATGTTGCCGTTGACGCTGACAACGCCCTCGCGGACAAAGACGATGGCAGCCGTGGCTGCAGGGACATTCATGTCACGACAGTCGCTGACCTCCACCACCACCTTGAACCAATCTGGTGCCTCCTCATCGCAGAGGGCTGACACTTTGTAGGTGCCACTGGCCAACAGGGGCCCGGTGACACCATCGAAGGTGGTCATGGTGGCTCCAGGCATGACCCGGCAGTGGCCTTCTCTCCTGGCACACACCTGTGCCCCGTCACGGGTGATGCACACCTGGTCCTGGGGACACTGTGTGTCCCGGCACACCAGTCCCCGTGATGGGTGACAATGGCATTCCTTGGAGCAGTTGTTGAAGGTGACAATCTCACCTGCCTGGAACAGGAAATCTCATAGGTTAAGCACAATCTCCCAGATTTTGGGGAAATTTCCTGAATTCCAAAGGGGAAAATCCTAGAGAGTGAGAAATTCAGGTGGATTTGGGGAACTTTGGGCAGCTCAACCAGTTAATGGTAACTTTTTCCCTGCTAATCACAATTTTTTTTGTATTATTTGTTCTTTTTTCTCATTAATTATTAATTCATTTCTCCTGGCTACACCATGCCAATTGTCAGAGTTTTTTACCCCACAATTGTCCTTTTTTCTATTAATTGTCCTTTTTTGACCCCAAACGCTCTGGAACTTTCTAGATGGGGCAGCTCAACCCCCAGCCTGATTCCCAGAAAACCAACCCCACCAGTCCCCACCCTCAGGTGTCACCTGTCTTTGTCACCTGACCTTGAGGTAGCGTCCCCTGTGAAGGCAGCCGCAGCGCTCAGGTGACACGCAGGTGTCCCCATCGAAGACGAACCCCTCGTCACACTGACACCCCTCAAAGCACCCCCAGCTGCAGCGGGCAGGGCCCACGAGGGCAGCGCAGGTGAGATCACAGGTGCGGGTGCAGAGCTCATAGTGGCTGTTCGGGGGGCAGGACAGGGCTGGGGAAAGAGGGAAAAAAACCCATTGTTGGGACAATTCCAAATTGTGCAGGATTTTGAAGGTTTTCAGAAAATAGTCTTTTTTTTTTTTAATTTGACGGAGTACTTTTCAAAATGGGAGTCTTTCCTAGTTTTGACATTTCCATCAAAACTGGGTATTTTTCATATCAAAATTGGTGGTTTTTTTTTTTTTTTTAATTTGAGGGCATCATTCCAAAATGGTGTTGTTTCTCCATATTGGAGTGTTTTCAGTAAAATTATATTAATTTTACCAAAACGGCCAGTTTCTTAAAAAATTTGGGGTCTTTTCTTCAGGAAATTTGGGGGTTTTTCCTGAATTGGAAGGGTTTTAGCAAAATTGGAAGGTTTTCTGCAAAGTATTTTTTTCTATACTGAAGGGGTTTTTTTTTCTAAATTAGAGGAAAGAAATTCAAAACTGGAGGAAATTTTCCAAAAGTAGTTAACATTTAAAAATGTTGAGCATTTTGTTCAGATTTTGAGGTCTTTCTCTCAATTGAAAGGTTTTAATCAAATTTGAGAGAGAATTTCCAAATTTTAAAGGAATTTTTGCATAAATAAGGAATTTTTTTTTCAAAACAGAAGGGAATATTTCTAAAATCTCAGTGAATTCTTTCAAAAATAGAAGGCATTTTTGAAATTTGATTTTTTTCACTTTTAAAGGTTTTTTTTTTAATATTGGAGAATATTTTCTAAAACTTTAAGTAATTTTTGCAAAATGTGAAGATCTCTTTGAAACGCAGGGGAACTTTTTCAAAATTTGAGGCAACATTTTCCAAAATGAGGAAAAATTTCCCCAGCTGGAGGAAATTCTTTCCAAAACAATTTTTAAAAACTTGAGGGATTTTTTTCCTAAAATTTTAGGTTTGGCTTTTTTTTCCAGGAGAAAATGTAGCTTTTGAGGAAAAAAGGACCTGGTATGACAAAATTGTTCCTGACTTACGGCAGAACTCCTTTGTCCTCCATGCTCCAACCATAGCGCCAGCAGCTTGGCAAGCAGCAGCGTATGCCTGCAGCGCATGGCACAAGGCAGCACGGTCCCCGTTGGCGGCACAAACATCATGGACACAGTGGGTGAAATATTCCACAGGGCTGACGCGTGGGTGGCACCCCCGGAATGGCCCTTCCGCGTCACGGATGATCCCACAGGATCCATTCCTGCCGTACGTCGCCTCTTTGGTGACATCACACCTGCTGCACACACCGTCATCACAGCCATCACTGCATGCTCTGTCCTTCTCTGGAACCTTCCAGGAGGTAACAAATTCCTGGGTGGTTTCCGCCAGTGCCCCGCTGGGAAGCCGGAAGTCATCACTGGGGTCCCCGTCATAGTCACCACCCAAGCCGCACAGCCGGCCACGGTAGATGTCCGGGACAGTGATGAGCAGGAAGGTGGCTGTGTTATAGAGGATGCGGATTCCTGCGGCAGTATGAAGGATGATGTTATTCCCCTCTTGGCCAATGCGGAGGTTCTTGTCCTCTGTCACCAGTGGGAGGGTGTAGCGCTCCAAGTCCACCTGGAATGGGGATAGGGTGACATGTGTGACACTTTAGAATAGTCACTAGACCTTACTCCACAGAGATAATGTAGCTGTGGAAGGAAAGACCCAACCTCTTTATAATCATGGTGTCACCATGGGAATCACTGGGTCCTCTCCACAATTGACATTGTACCCATGGATGGACACCAGCACCCTCTTCATCATCACCACATCACTATGGGGGTCTCCAGACTTACCATCACCTCCCACCTCCGTCCCCGCTCCATGGTGATGGTGTACCCATGGATGGATACCACCACCCTCTTCATCAGCGCTGGGTCACCGTGACTGCCTGCCTCATGCTCCACCAACACTGTGAAGTTGATCAACCGTCGTGCCGGCTCGCACACCCGCGCCAGGATGTAGGTGCAGGATCCCGGGATATTGAAGGTGCGTCCATCAAAGGTGACATAGTGGGGATCTCCTGACACAACCAATCGGCCGTAACCAGTGGGGTGACATCCCAACACGCCATCTTCCACCCGGCACTCCTCATGGGCACCACAGAACGCCTCCTGGCAGGTCACTGTGCCGTTGGCGCCACAGCGGCAGCGTTCCCGGCATGAGGGATAGAACTCTGTATCCTTCTGGTAGTAGTGACCAAGGTACTCACAGCCACACTCAGAGTCGGGGACACAGTCGGAGCCGCTGAGGACATAACCGGTGTCGCAGAAACAGCCCTCGGAGCAGGGAGATGTGGGACAGGAGGTGGGGATGGAGGGAGTTTGGCAGGTGGGCTGGCATGGGCTCCCACAGATCTCATAGTGGGAGTGAGGGGGGCAGGAAAGAGCTGGGGAAAAAAAAGAAGGAAATAGAGAGTGAGGGGAATATCCGAAGGGAAAGGGGGACCCTCAAGGAAGGAAGGAAGAAAGGAGGGAGGGAACAAAGAGGGAGGGCCCCATTTTCCCACATCCCACCCACACTCACCGCAGAACTCTGCTGTCCTCCACGTCTCCACAACCACCCCGTGACTCTGGCATGCGGTGACATAAGCAGAGACACCCTGACACACAGTGTCACGGTGTCCCTTGTAGTGACAGGCATCGAAAGCACAGTCCTGCAGAAACGGCTCTGGGTTGATGACACGGTGACACTCCCGGAAGGGTCCCCCTGCTCGGGCGATCACCCCACAGTACCTGTCCCCACGATATGGCTGCACCTTCACCGCATCACACACTGGGCACTCCGTGCCACAACCAGCTGAGCACCCGGGGACGTCCCCCACTTTCCAGCTGTCACCCAGCTGGGTCTCATGGGAGGCACGATGGCCAGCGGGGGTGACAAAGTCGTCATCGGGGTCACCATTGGCATTGCCGCAGAGGCCACAGACGGCACCAGAGTAGGTGGTGGGGAGGATGACACGGGCGTAGCTGTACCAGTCAAAGGTGACAGTGACACCGAAGTCGGTGGTGACAAAGCCATGGACGCCGCGGTAGAACACGGAAAAGTGGGGGTGAGTGAAGGGAAGGGACACAAAGGCACCGTCCACCTGCAGGAAGGGGAGTGAGACAAAGAGTAGAGACAGAAGAAAAGAGGTTTGAAATCATAGTTTGATAGTTTTATTCTATTTTGGTTTTGTATTTTTATTTATATTAAATTTTATTTTAATTTATATTATATTTTTAATTCTACTCTCTCTTTTTACATTTATTTCTTCTTATTGACTTTTTACTGGCTTTCATTTTTTATCTTTATGCTTTTTATTCTTATTTATATTTTTGGTATTTTTATTTGAATTATTTTTATATTTTAATTCGGTTTTAATGTATTATATATTTAATGTAATTTGAGGTAAAAATTGGGGAAAAATAGGAATTTGGTAGAAAAAGAGGGAATTTGCAACAAAAAGTTGGGCTTAGAGGGGAAAAGAGGAGTTGTTGGGAAAAAAGGGGAAAGCATGGGAGACAAAATGGAATTTCAGAGAAAACAGGTGATTTGGGGGAACTAGGAGGATTGAGAAAATAGGATTTTTAGGGGAAATAGGTGATTTTGGAGGAAAAAGTAGTATTTGAGAGATAGAAGGGGGATTTGAGTGAAAAGAAGGGCACTTGATCAGAAAAAGAGGAGAATTTGGAGACAAAGATGCATTTTAGGGGAGAAAATGAAACTTTTTGGTGAAAAGGGGATTTTGCAGGAAAAAAGAACCATTTTGAGGGCAAATTGGGGAATTTTTTGAGGAAAGTGGAAATTGGGGGAAAATGAAGAGCAAGTTGGAGGAAAAAGCAGAAGTCCAAGGGTGAAAAGGGATACTTGGCCAAAAAGTGTATTTGGGGCGATAAATGGGATTTGAGGGATAAGAGGGGGATTTGGTTGAAAAAAGTTGGGAATCTGGGAGAAAATGGAGAATTGAGAATTTGGCATTAAAATAGGTAGTTTGTATCACTGGCTGGGGCTATGAACAAATCACGAACGAGACAGGACTGCTAGGAATGTGTTTTGAGCCGTTTGTCCCTCCAAACTGTGGATTCCCACAGTTTGGGGGGACAAAAGAAGACTTGGAGAGGGGGGAAAGGTAATTAGAATGGAAAAAAGGGGGAATATGTGGTAATTTGGGGATGAAAGGAATTCCTTGAGGCTTGCCCACCTTGACCTTGCGTGGGTGCTCCTGGCTCATGCTGATGACACTCCCATAGACCTCCAGGTTGACGGTCTTGGTGAAGGACACGGCACGGCTGCCGCGGTGGTTGTTTTCCACGGTGACATTGAAGGGGACCAGGTTGGGCTTGGGGGTGCAGAGGGCAGCAAACTGGTAGATGCAGGAGCCTTGGAAGTCAAACCTGACCCCGTCAAAGGTGGTGTAGTGCGGGTCACCCGTCCCGATGCAGGTGTAGTGCTTGTTGGGTGTACACCTGGCGATGCCATTAACCATGACACACTTCTCATGGGATCTACATCCCCCTGGCTTACAAGTGACTGTCCCTGAACCCTCACACCGGCACCGCTTTTTGCAGCTCCCATCTTCCCAAAATTCCTCGTGGAGCTTGTAGGAGCGATTGTTGTGGAAACAAGCAGAGATGGTGGTGCTGGGGTTGTTGGTTGCCTTGATGCCTACAAGGGATTTAAGAGTCTGTGAGACGTCATACAGGGACGGTCCTCAGGAACGCCCCAGTGGAATTCCATGTGTTGTGGACACCTGAAGTCAAATCAGGAGGGTTTAGAAGTATTTTAGAGCGAACCAACCAATGCAAGTCTTCCCTGTAATAGTGTTGGTTACATTGACACCTAAACCAAACGAGTTCAAGATACACCCTATGGGACAACCATCAGGAAGAATCTTAGCACAATTCCCTGGTTTTTGGGCTGCAGTGAGATCAGGTAGATTCTGAGGTCATTTCTTCCCCACTGGTTTTGTTCATGCCTGTAAGGGTTGTGGAGTCAATGAGACACCAAGCAGGGATAGTCTTCAGGAAAATGCTGGTATAATTCCATGTGTTATGGACACCTGGGGTCAGATTAGGTGGATAGGTGGATTTTGGGATGTTTTGGGGTGAAAGGACACATTGATTGTGTGGATGTCTACAACCATTGCTCGAGGCTAATACCCACAGCTGAGTTCTCATATGGATCCTCTTTTCCCTTCCCCAAGATCCCCACAGACCCCCACATGAACTCACCACACCCCTCCATGCCCTGTGCAGTCTCCTCGTCTCCACAATCTTCCTGGCATGAAGGATCTCTCCAGCTTTCTGCCCAGTCCTCACCACCTTCTCCAGGAATACCATTGGGAACCATGGCTTCATCATCTGTATCCTCATTGAAGTTTCCACAGAGGCCACAGGTGGCTCCAAAATAGCTGCTGGGCACTGCCACCATGATAACCTGGTCCTCATCATAGGTCACCTGCAGCCCAAAATCTGTCTGGAGGATGGTACGACCCTCATTTTGGAAAATCTGGACTTTTCCCTCATCCAGGATGGCTGGAAGTTTGGTGGGTTTGTTGTTAACCTTGTGGGGCGGGAAAATGAGGAGAAGGGTTAAACCTCAGCAGGTGGTTCCCAACCCCACAAAAAGCACGTATGTACAAACAGAGAGAGGAATTATTTTATGAATAATCAATTTTCATTATAAATCAGAATTTCTGCTCTACTTCACAGCAATTCACACCAAGAAAAGTTCAAGCTCCAAATCTCTAAACCATTTTCTACATCTTCTGAGCTAATCTTGTCTGTATGGAGACCAGGATTGAAAAAAAAAAACCCACATTCCACCTGGAAAACTGATTTGGAATGGAAAAAATTCCCCAAATTCCACAGGTGTGTGGTTCTGCTTATTTTTTAAGGTGAACATCAGTGTTTCAATGATTTATCCTCTCACACTTTTTTTGGATGTTTTTCCTCGTTTTTTGAAGGTAGAACTCACCCAGAAATTTTATTCCACTTGGAACAAATGGTTTTATTGGAATGATGGGTCTGCAACTCACCTGTACGGCCTTGTCCTCACCGGCATGGATGGAGACATTGTAGGCGTAGACGTAGACATTGGCCAATGGCTCCTTGGAGTGATCCCGGCTCCGCTGCTCCTCCACAGTGAAGGGCTCCAGGGTGGGGTCAGCCCCGCAGTACCTGGCCAGGGTGTACCTGCAGTCACCACGGGGGGACACGGAGGCCCCATCAAAGGTGTGGTACTGCAGGGATGGGGAGCCTGTGCAGGTGCCCAGGTAGTCGTGGCGGCAGGTGGGTGCGCCCTTGTCCAGGTGACAGCTCTCCTTAGGGTGGCACTGCACCTGCTGGCAGGGGTCTGCGGGTTTATTAGTGACAGAGAGTTAAATTCTATTCATTGATTGTATTATTGATAAGTCTAAGTATATAATTGTTTTATATTTTGCATGTTTTTATGTCAGATTTGTAATTACATGTAAGTTTTTCTATATTATTTATAAATATCTATATATTATCTCTATGTTTGTTAAGATATGAATTATTTATCCACATAATGCTTATGTATTTCCATCAATCAGAATTATTAAAAATATAATAAATGTATCTGATTCTAAGTAATGTATAAATATAAATTTGTCACAGACATGTTTTCTCATATATATATATGCCTCTATACTTTGATATTTATTATTTATTATATGTTTATATTTATAGATAGGGATTTTTATGTATTATTTATGTATTTCTCCATTGATTCTTATTCATTTATTTAGTATACTACATTTAGGTTTTTTACTATTATTCCTATATATTTGTGTATTAATATTTTTTAAAAATATTGCTATTATAATATTATATATTATCATGCAATGTTATATGTTATTATAATACAATATTATTATGTAATGCTATTATTTTTATTTAATAGATGCTTGTCATTTGCATGATTACATATAATTAAATATAATTAAATATAAGTATCTGTTATTGATATCCATATAATTCTATATCATTTATTGATATCAAAGTCCACCTCCACTCACCACTGTCGCAAGCTCCCTCTGCTCCATAGCGCTTCCCCTGTCCCATCCCGACGTTCCACACCCCAAATGCTGCTGTCTCGTGCTCCACACGATGGATTCCAAATCCGCTTCCCAAATTTATCCCAACCCAAGAATATTCTGTCCCAGCGATCTGCTGCCATGCCACACTCCCTAATGGCCTCTTGTTCAGCAGCATTCCAGACGTTTCTGCTGTCTTGGCCACTAGAAGGATGCGGTTGTCGTATCCCTCCAGCGCAACGACGCTGTAGGAGTTGCAGTAACTGGTTATGTCCGGGATGCTGACAAAAAAGGGCTCAAAGGTTACTGCACCATTGTTCTCGCCACTGCCCAACAGAAAAACCTGGACACCAGCTTCGGAAGTGAGGAAAAAGCCCTGCGGGGATTGGGTGCCATAGAGCAGCGAGTGGTTCGGATTTATCTCTCGCGTGGTCTTGGTGACTTCACCATGACCTGTGACACGCGTTGGTTGGGCAGCGGTGATGTAGATGAGGTTAGATTGTCCCTGGAATGGCACTGGTGGCACAAGGAAGGATTTTCCCCACTGGGTGATAGGGTGGAGCTGTTCCACCACATGATCGCAGCGGCTCAACCTGCCCACACAGGTGTGACCGCTGAAGACAGCCACCGGTCTCTCTGCCACCACCCGTGTTCCGGAAAGATCGGCCGCGCTCTGGATCTGTGCTGCTTGGAACGGCTCCAGCGGGATGGTAAGCGTGGAGCCGCGTCGATGCAGCCGTCCACGGAAGGTGATATCAGCATTGAGGTGAATGTTGACTGTGGTGGGTTGATCCCAAGCAGCCACCACAAATTGGGCATTGCGGGTAGGGCCAGGATTGGGGGTGACCACATGGTATTCAGTTCCCCACCTGTGGACCGGAATAATGACGGCGGAGTCAGCTGCTGTGGGTTTGTCGTTGACCATCACTGCAGTAACAGCAGCAGTGGTCTTCACCACCACAGCATTTCCAAAAATTTGGCTTCCCACCATCTCGGCTTGGGGTGGGATCTTCACCAGGACTGGTTGGTTGGCAGCTGCCTGCACCGTCATCCGTAATCCGGGTCTCTTCATGGAGATGGTGGCAGTGGTGGATGGGGAGGGGCCAGTGAGGAGGAGGAGGCGGAAGTCGCTGCGAAGGGTGCGCTGGTCACCATTCTGCAGGAAGGCCACCAGGAACTCGTCACCCAGGTGAGGTGGTGACATCTCAGAGGTGATGCTGGGGGCATGGAGGAGAGCTGGGGGGAGGAAGAAAAGGGGTGGGTAATCTGATAGATTATTGATTTGATAAATTATTAAATTGATGGATTACAGATTTGATGGAAAGAGTTTTGATTGGTTAGATGGATAATTGGTTTGATGGACAGTTGATTTCATGGATCACTGCTGGATTATTGATTTGGTGGACTACAGATTTGATAACTTGATCAATTTGGTAGATTATTGATGAATGGATTATTAATTTAATGGGTTAATGATTAGATAAATTATTGGCTTGATGGACTTTTAATCTGATAGACCTTTGATTTCATTTGCTGGACCATTGATTTGATGAAACATTGATTTAATGGATTATTGAGCCAATTGACTTTTGGGTCAATGGATTAATAAACTGATGGATTTTTTATTGGGCAGACTATTGATTTGATGAAGTGCTAATTTAATGGGTCACTGATTTTGATTTGAGTTTATTGAGTTTATGGACTATAGACTTGATGGGATATTGTTTTGGAGAAAAAATGCAAATTTACCTTGATCTGACAGATTATAGCTTTAACGGATTACAGACTTGATGGACTTGATTGATATTATGAACTATGAATTTGTTAGATCACTGATTTGATGGAGTGAAAATTTGATTATTGATTTGATTAATTTTTCATACACTCATTCTCCAGTTAGGAGAGTAAACTCCAGTTGGGAGAGTAAACGCTGAAAAAATATTTAATGAATTAGGTTAATCTGTTGGATCATCATTCACAGGAACAAACGGTTTGAACCATCATGAATTGAGATGTCATCCAAATTAATTCCCTGGGAAAAAGATGGAGCTTTTGGGCTGGAAAATCCTCCTTCTGGGCTGGATAACCCTTATTTTGAGGAAATTCATTATTTCAGGGGAATTTTATAGCTTTTGGGGCATCTCCCCAACCTGTTTCAACTTACCCCAGAACATGACATTCCAGAACCATCTCAGCACATCTGCTTTTCCCAAGATGTGGTCCATGATGCTCTGGGTGCAAAAGGTGAAAAAACAGTCAAATTCTCATATTTTTTGAAATTTCACTAGAATTTTCCCAAAATTCACCTTTTCTTGATATAAAACTACACAAATCCCCAAAATCTGTGTTTCAGCTTTGTACTCATCCCAAAAACTGGTGTTGTACAGAATTTGTCCCCAAAGTCTGTTGTTCTCATTCAAGCTATACTCAAATTCACTACTTAAATTGCATTTACTCAAAAATGTGAATTTTATTCCATCTGGTGCAAAAATTGGCTTTTGGGGGGGCATTTCCACATGTCTTCTCCCATCATCCCAGGTACCTTTGAATCTCTTTTCCCTTGTCCCCTTTTTTTCTTTCCCCTTTACCTTCCTTTTCCTTTTTCCTATTCCTATTTTTTGTAATTCTATTTTTCTCTTATTTTCCCCATTCTTTCTTTTGCTTCGTTTTTCCATTTTCTCCTCTTTCCCCCAAATTCCATTTTTCCATCTAAATCCCCTTTTGGCTTTTCCATTTCTTCCTCTTTTTTCCCTTTTCTCTCCTCTTCCCCCTTTTTTACTCCTTTCCTCCACTTTTTAAATTGCCTTACCCTTTTATCCTTTCCTCTCCCTTTTCCCTTTTTTCCCTCCACTTCCTTCATTTTCCTTTTCTTCTCCCTCCCTCGTTTCCTTTTCCTACCCCTTTTTCTCTTGCCTCACTCTTTTCCCTTTTTTCCTGCTTATTCCCCCTTTCCTATATTTTCCCCTACTTTCCTGCCTTCTTTCCCTGATTTTCCTTTCCTCCCCTTTTTTCCCTTTTTCTCCCTTTTTTCTCTTTTTCCCCTTATCCCACTCTTGCCCCTTTTTTTTCTTTTCCTCTCTTCTTTCCCCAATTTCCTTTTCCTCCCTCTTTTTCCTTTCCTCCTCCTTTTCCCCTTTTCTTCTCTCTTCTTCCTTTCCTTCCTTTTCCCTCTCTCTTGTTCCCTTCCAAACCCCTATCCTGCCTTTTTCTCCCCCAAATCCCTTCATAAATCTTCCAGTCCCACTGCTCCCAGGACCAGACCCAGGGCTGGAGTTGTAAGGTAAGGAAGGGTGGAGGTGGGGAAAAGGGGGAACTTGAGGAATCTTCAGATGGATTTTCCCACTTCAGGGAAAATCTTTCCTGCCAAAAAAATAATCATAGTTATTAGATCTACATTTGCCCTTACCTGCCTTCAGCCCTGTTTGATCCCCAGCTTAGCTCTGTATCCCCAAAGAGCTCCGTTTTATCCCCAAATCTGTGAAGAAAACACAATCCCAGGACAGCAGATCTGGCTCCTCCCTCAATTATTTTTTAATTTTGGCAGAAAAAGGGGAAAGAAAATGACTAATCCAGGCACCCCCACGGGACCACCCCACCCAATGACGTGAGACAATTTTTGGCCAGAAAAGGTGAAAACAGAGAGAAAAACAGGGGGTTTTTGTTAAAACTGATGTCAAAATTTGGCATTACCAGATATCAACGGTTTTTTCCCCAATGTGGTTTAAATTATTCCACAATGACAAGGAGGTGATGGAGCAAAAATAGTGTACTGTTTTGAGAAACAGAGGTTGTGATTTGAGTAAAAAAAAGGGGGAAAATGGAAAAAAGGGAAGGAGAGGAAGGGATTGATTAAAAAAAACCCCAAAAACCTTTTTGGGGGGTTGAGAAATTGATCGGATCACTAGGCCCAGGCCCATGGCATGAGGTGCACCAAGGGGAAGTGCCAAGTCCTGCCCTTGGGTCACAAGAACCTCTGCAGTTCCAGGCTGGGGCACAGTGGTTGGGAAGCTGCTTGTTACAAAAGGCCTTGGGGGTGCTCATGACAGCAGCAAAACCTGAGCCAGGTACCCCAGGTGGCCAAGAAGGCCAATTGTCCCCTGGGCTGTGCCAGCCATGGTGTGGCAGCAGGAGCAGGGCAGTGACTGTCCCCTGTGCTGGACACTGCTGAGGCCACATCTCAAATCCTGGGGACAGTTTTGGGTCCCTCATGGCAAAAAAGACATTGAGGGGCTGGAGGATGTCCAGAGAAGGGAACAGAGCTGGGGAAAGGTCTGGAGAAGCAGGAGCAGCTGAGGGAGCTTAGGGGGGCTCAGCCTGGGGAAAAGGATGCTTAGAGATGACTTTATCACTTTCTACAGTTTCCTGGAAGAGAGGTTGTTGCCAGGTGGGAGTGAATTTTTTCTCCCAGGCAACCAGCAGCAGGACAAAAGGAAATGGTCTCAAGCTGTGCCAGGGGAGGTTCAAGCTGGACATCAACAGGAATTTCTTCACAGAAAGGGTGATTGGGGATTGGAATGGTCTGCTCAGGGAGGTGGTGTAATCAGCATCCCTGGAGTGCTCAAGGAACATCTGGATATGGCACTGATGCCATGGTCTGATTGACATGGGGTGTTCAGTCAAAGGTTGGATTTGAGGATCTTGGAGCTCTCTTCCAGCCTTAATGATCCCGTGGTTCTGTGAGTAGGAGTCAAGGGTGAGGAGGGGTAAAGTTGTGTCTTGTATGTTTTGTGTGTCTTGTGATGTCCAAGTGTGTTGTAGGTGCAGCATTTTGGGGGTGTGTGCCAAGCTGTTTGTTGTGGGTTGTGTCTCCTGTGTACATGGCTGTCACGTGACTTCATATTGTGCAAGACCCCAGAAATTACCACCCAAAAAGGCAAAATGGGATGAATTCTGCCACATTTCACCCCAAAACCCCTCAGATCCCCTGCAACTGTGAGAACAGTGAGGGTGATGGTGACGTAAGTGTGATGACATCAACATGTGTGCCATGACAATGACAAGGACATGGACACTGCAATGTCTGAGCTGAAATTTTATTGCTCTGCTAGAAGTTGGCATGATCTTGACCTGCACAGTGACTTCATCGGTGAGAACAGTGGCAGTGGTGATGTCCCTCTGCCCCATTCCCTTCAATTCACCTAGAGGAGATATCAACAGCCCAAGAGGAAGAGCCATTTTCCACCCAAATCCCCAATATCCCCCAAAAATATTCCCCTCAGAAATCCAAATTTTCCTCACAAATTATCCCATAAAATTCCCATCTTTCCTCAACAAACTTCCAATTGTTCCCCAAATGCCCAATTTTCTCCAGTTCCTAATGCCCCATAATTCTCAATATTCCAACCAAGATTCCCACGGTTCCCCCCAGATTCCTAATTTTCCCCAAAAAATCCCGTCTCCCCCTAAATTCAGAGTGGTCTTCCCACAGTCACAAATTATTGCCCCAAATCCTCACTTTTCCCCTCTCATCCCTGAATTTACCCCCAAAATTCCCACTTTCCCTCAAAATTCCCAATTTTGTCCTCCAACTTACAACCAGCAGTTGTTTTCCAGCTGGGGAGTATCCACACCTGTCACCTGGAAGTCATCCACCCTAAAGACCCAGCGTCCCGGGACCTTGACGTTGGAGGTGGTGGTGATGTTGATGATGGCATCGGTTTGGGATCCAGGAATGTTGTAGAAGTTGGTGTCGTCACCACTATTGAATCCTGCCTGGAAAATTGCAGGGGGAATCTAGGAGGGCTGACCCCACCCAAAAGGGTAGTGGGCCCCTAAAATTATTTTAGCATGCGAACATACTTGGTGTCACCCAGATATGATATGGACCGATCCATGACCATCACTGCCATGATCAGCTCCAGAAGAAGGGTGGACAACCTCCTGTATTCACCATCATCAATCATCATCATCACCACCACCATCATCATCATCAATCATCATCATCATCTCTATCATCATCATCACCACCACCATCATCATCATCAATCATCATCATCTCTATCATCATCATCACTATCATTGTGATCACCTCCAATATTTGGGATGGGCCAGCCTCTGACCTTCATCATCATCCTCTCCAGAAGATGGGACAAGGCAACTTGACCTTCCCAAAAATGTTGTGGGCCAATCCTGGACCTTCATCATGATCATGATCATCATCATCCCCAGGAAATGGGATGGGCCAATCCCTGACCTTCATCATCATCATTCTCAGAACATGGAGTGAGATAACCTCCCCCTCCTCCTCCAACCTCCCCACTTACATGTGCTGGGGTCCCCCCAAGTCCTGTTTCAGCGTCCCCGTCACTCGCTGCCCCTGTGGTCCACTGGATGTTCCCGTAGTTGAGGATGATGTAGAACATCTTGGAGTCAGTGGTCAGCACAGCCTGGAAGGTGTTGCCCTACAGAGAAAAGTCACAGAGGTCAAGGATGAGTCATGAAGGTCAGGGATGGGTTCTGGAGGTCAAAGATAGGTCGGTCAGCAAGACCACCAAACGGGTCAACAAGAGCCAATGAGTCACCTTTATGCCCCATGGACCATGGGTCTCACCTTTTCAGAGGTGGAGCCATAGTAGGCCACATTGTCCCAGGTGGCCACCAAGGCCCAGGTGGCAGTGAAGGGCTTTTCGGGGAAGTACTGGGTAATGTGCTGGCTGATGTCCTCCAGCAGCACCGGGTCAGTGGTCTGGCGGTAGAAGATGTCTCCACCCAGCACGTTGTCCACATCTGCCCAGAACGGGGTCACGAAAGGGCGCCCGTCCGCCAGAGGGAAGGGGTCGGGGGTGTATTGTCTGACGGGCTCGTCAAAGGAGATCACTCCATTGTTGTTCACCTGGAGGTGACACCAGGAGTGGGTGGGAGCAACACCTTGACTTGGGTTGTGGGGTCTTCAAAATGGACCCTACAAGCATGCCAAGAACCACCACCCTCAGGGACCCCCAACACCTATCAACACCCCAAGATCCACCGCCCACAGGACTCCCCAAGACCCACCAACCATAGGAACCCCCATCCACAGGACCCCCCAGCACCCAAAGAACCCCTCAGGATCCATCAACCTCCCAAGACACACCACCCACAGGACCCCATCAAATATCAGATCCATACAGCCCCCTAACAGCAACCACCCCCAGGACTCTCCCAAGGCCCACCACCCATAGGGCCCCACAACACCCACCAATCCCCCTGAGACCCACCCATGAAGGACCCTCACAAAATCTGCCACCATGTGATCCCACAATGCCCACCAGCACACCCCAAGATCCACCCTGTGGGGGACCACCCAAAACCAACCAACTGCCCCAAGACCCCCCAGCCATGAAGGACCACACCATCACCCACCATCCTCAGAACCTCCCAAGCCCCTCCAACTCCCCTCAATACCACCAGCCCCCTCAACATCCCCCACTCATCTGAAGATGTTTCAGTGTCCAAGGATAAATAAATATGAATTCAAGAAGGGTTGATTTTGGGGACACACACACGCACACACACTCACCCATACACCAGTGAAAAACTAAGTAGAAATGGAAGGAAAATTTGGAAAAATTGAGGAAATTCCCAAAAATATGGAATTTGGGGTGACCTACAAACACAGTTTGGTAGGTTTTGCCATAGAAGGTGAAGGGAACGGAGAGGGCGATCGCCTCGGATGTCCCATCATCAAGTTTGGGGTTGGTTTCATCCCCCTGGGGTGGTCCATAGGGATAGAGCAGGGATCCTGTGGGAAAATCAGGATTTGGGAACTGCCCCCAAATTCCCACCCAATTACATGGATTTTGGGGTGTAACACACCAAATTTGGGGTTCCCATGGTCTTGGTTACCTAAAAATGGATGTCTCGTCTCCTGGGTTTTCATGGTGAAACTGGGGTGAAAGGGAATTACCCCAGTAACATGGATTTTGAGAGAACAGTGGGAAAATGGTATGATGTGGGTGGGAGAAAGTCTGATTTGGTGAAAATAATGTTTTTATAGGGCAAAGCCCCCAAAATTCACCTTTTTCGGATGAGGTTTTGGTGTCCACCATGGAACCTGGAGAAGAAATAGGAGGGAAAATGAGTTGATCAATCATTTTTTCCAGCAGGGATGAAAATGACAATACTTTTCAGAAACAAATATTTACCTAAAATCAGGAGGAAGAAAACACTAGAGGGTGACATCCTCAACCCTAAAATAACAGTAAAAAAACCTGGAAAACTTAAAAAACTATAAATACATCCAAACAAGCAAACCAACAACCCTCCCCAAAAGAGATGATGCAGTAAAATGAAGCTCCAGAGGCAAAAAAATTCATATTAAAACACCAGACACACACTTTGTCCAGGAATTTTGTGTGGAGGGCTTTGTGTATGTGTGGAATTTTAACAATTTTTAAAAAGAGTTGAAATATTGGAAAAGTTGGCATTTGGATTTAATTATAGTACATTTTTAAGTAGTAATTTAATTTAATTTAATTCAGGAGACTTTAAAATCTGATTTAATTTTTAAATTTTAATTTACTATCGTTCAATTTTAATAAAAGATTTTATATAAGTGAGCATTATGTAATTTAATTTCAATATTTAATTCTAAATGCATTGCCTTTTTATTTAATGGAGTTCTTAGATGAATGCTATTTTCATTTATCTTCTATTTATTTGATTTTTATTTAATTTTCATTTAATTGAATCTTCAGTTTTTGTTATCTGTGTGAATGAAGAAAATTTTCCCCTTCTGTGCCCAAATTCAGGATTTTTTGCCTTTTTTTTCTGAATAAAATTAGAATTATTTACATTTTTTCATGCATTTTTAAGTTATTTAAAGGCACAAATCTTCCTTAAATGCATGAAAAAACAGGACTTTAAAGAGACAATATTCCAAGGAATGACCAAAATACCACCAGAATAAAAATTACCTCACCTGTATTTCAACGAGGTGAAGAACTGCAGCCTGACAATGAGCTCAAACAGCCTCAAATGCTGGCTTTCACCTCGTCCTGCTCCTATTTTTTATCAAAACAAAAAAATACTGAACATGTAATTTGCCAACTTTCCACCCATCCAATCTCTCTGAACTCTCCCAGGATTCTTTAAAAAGGGAAATTTAGTCACATGTTGAGGATTTTATCACGTGTTGGGGATTTTGGGCTCCTCCAGATGTATATTTTTAAGCAGAGATAAGACTTTTTTTGAATAATTTTGGGATTCTGGAGACACCTCTGGATCCCTCCTCACCCTGTGAGAAGTTTTTGCCCCTTTCCAAGCTTTCAACTTTCATCCTCTGATTTATTTTTTTTAACAAAAAAGTCCTTTTAAAATTCTTTTTCATTATAGATCCTTTATATCCTTTTTTTTTTTTTTTTTTTATCATGAGGAAGAAAATAGATTATCCCTGTTTATTTGGGATTTTGAGGACTCTTTTTTATTATTGTGAGGCTAAGAAAAATCTCTACCATGTACTTCAGCCTTTCTTTCTTAGTAGAAAGAAAAAGTCCTTATATGCAGGAATTCTACTTTTTGGAGGAAAACAAAAACCCTTTAAACCACCAACATTTTTAGTGTGGTTTCTTTTTTTCTTCTAAAAAGAAGTTAGTATCTTTGTTTTTAGGAATTTTTTTAAGGGAAAAAACCTTTTATTCCCTTTATTTTAAGGAAAAAAATCTTGTTCCTTATTTACCTGGCAATTCAAAAGTATTTTTGCAGGAAAATTCTTTATTATCACTCTCCTTTTCTCTTCTTCTTATTTTTCTAAATGAAAAGCCCTTCATTTGCTTGCACTTTAAGAAAGCTCATTTTCCCAGTTCCAGATGGGATTTTTCAAGCTCTTTAAAATTGTTTGTACTTTTTTTTTTTTTTTTTCCAGGAGCCGGGCTTGAACTTCTTCAGAATCCTCAGCTGGGACTTCTCTCCTTAATTTTGCAAGAAAAAATCCCAGACAGATTTGTGTTTGTTTCTCTGGAGACAGTGGACGGCAGTTGAAGGGGGGGCAAGGATTCTGAAGAATTCACTGGATTTTTGGAGGGGTTCCCTGGAGGAGAGCCAGCTGGGATGTCGCTGTGCATTCCCCTCACCTCTTGTGGGACCCCATCAGTGGCAAGATCCACCCACCCACTTCCAAATTCTCCAGAATTCTGGGGTCAGTTTCTCTACCCACCCTCCCCCAGGCGGGTGTGATGAAGAGTTTGTGATGAACCGGTCAGAGTTTAATGCTCGTCCCAACTCCCCCCCGCCTCACCCAGCCCTTGCCCTGCAAATGTCCCCAGGACATTTTTGCAAGGAATAAAATCCTGTGTGGTTTTGCTGGAGAGAGCCAACAACATTGGTAAAACTCCGCCAGGGCCTTGCAGGGAGAGGCAGCAGAATTCCAAGGAAAGGTTAATGCTGACAGTCACTTGGTGTCACGGCTTCCACTGTCCAGGTGACAACGATGTGAAAACCAGACAGTGTGGAATTCTTGCTCTTTGTATCTTAGTGCATCACGGAAAGGTTTGTCTGGTTTGGGGCTGGTTGGTTCTGTTTTTGTCCCTGATTTAAGACTTTACCACAACACATGGCTTTTATGTGCACTATTAATGCTGGGAGGAACTGCATAATTGTGCTTGCTACGAATCTTGCTAAATGCTGGTTTTAAAGCTTGTTTGCATTAATATCATCTTCTCTGGGGACATGAATCATGGATCATACCCATTCTGATTAGTGTTAAATACTGGTTTTCCTTTTGTGTAGATTGGACCAAACTTTCAGTTCAGGTTAGAGATTTACATATGTCGTTTTAATTAAAATAACTGTTTTCTTCTGAAATTCAGTTGCTTCTTTCTATCCACTGTAAGAAACCACCTTGCTGGCCTCCTAGCCACAGGTGCCTATGACAGGCACAATCTGGAGAGTCATGCCTTTCAAAGGCACCCAAAATTCTGGATGGATCCCTTGCTGAGTATTCAACTTTTAGCTCCTGAACAAGGCTGAGTCAAATGGCACAAACTTTGTCTGCTCGGAAAACTGTAGGTTTAAACACCGGAGAGTAGGAGTTTGGATTCCTATTAGTTTTAAACCTCGGCCTTAGAACATGGTGCTGTCAGTATTTGTTGCTGTGTTTGCCCTCATGAGGATGTTGTTGCTGTTGTAATTTCATACAACTGGAACCAGCAAGAGTTACAACAGAGAAAGAGAAAGAGAACACCCTTCCCTGCCTCTTCCCTCTGGTACTGATCACAGAACACTGGATTTTAGCCTCACTCCCTTCTGCCTCAGCAGCTGTGACCCTGAACACAATAAATTCTTTATTTTTCTGGTTGGAGGGAGGAAGTTGACACGCCAGCCACATTTTCCTTCTGGAACCTTCACTCCACAGCATTCCAACAGGGTAGCCTCTGTCACCTTCCCTCAAAGCCTCTGGAAAGGGCTGTGCACAGGGCTGTGATGCAGGACGTGGTGAAACACTGATCTGATCTGATCTGATCTGATCTGATCTGATCTGATGAGGCAGCTCCTGTGTTTCCTTTCCTGCCGTGCTAATGATCTCTGCACGCAGCTGGAAAAAGTGCAGCCTGAAGGATCGTCTGTCCCGCCCAAGGGCAGCCTAGGTCGGGAGAGGAAAGCAGGTTTTAATCAGGGTCCCCAGAGTGTGGCAAGGACAGCCCGACCCCGTTCCGGGTGGCGATGCCATCAGTCACCGCTGCAGACACTGCCTGCTGCCCCAGCCAGGTCACCGGGCTGGACACTGCCTGCTGCTTCTCTCTGACTCCTGCAGGAAACCTGCTGGGGATGCCAGCAGCCTTTCTAAAGAGACTCTGCAAGCCCCAGCGATGCAGCACAGCTCCCACTCGCTGCTCTGCAGCAACGGGAGGTCAGGGATGGTTTAGTGCTGCATTGAGTTTATTGCATTAATATCCATCAGTGCAGGTTTGTAGTGAAAGTTCCTGTTCTGCTCTCTACTGGTGTCTCTGTTTGCTTTTAAATCCCTCTGCTTAGATTTCTTGTTCTCCCTAATTAGTATAGAGAGAGACACTGGAACAATCTCCCTGGTTGACACTTGGGTTGTATTTATCATTAGTTGCATTAAATCTTTTTGCAATGAGCCTTTGGAAAGAGAAGGAAATGCAAGGAGACACACAAAGAAGCTCATTTACAGCTTTCCAATAAAAATCTGAGCACACATTATTAAATTTTAATTCAACTGGCTCATCACACTTTAGAAATTTTGCTTTGTTTTTAAAACTGAATTTGATATAGTTTAGAATAACTCAGTTTATTTTAACATTTATTTGATTCCAAAGCTTTAAGATTTTAGACTACAGTTTTCTTGGCAAAAAAAAACCAAAAGCAAACAAACAACCAACTCTGAATTAGCAAAGGGTTTCAAAAGGTGCAAAAACATCTTAGTCAGAACTCAGTTCTATATCACCTGGAACAGATAGAAGGCTTTGACCACCTTCTGATATTGACAGTAGCTCCACTTTCCCATGCGTGTGTGGCTTTACATGCAACCACTTCAGTCCTGGATCTGAATCACACATGCAAACCAGTCATGAATCAAAGCTGGTCTATCAACAGAACATAACATTCTAGGACAAAATTTCAAGTATTTACCAGGCACTTATCTGTGACTGAATTATATTTATATTAGGGTGCATCTGTACATCGTGGTGTGAATTAACATTCTGCCAAGACGACAGCTGTATCATGCTCTGGAAAGTGGACCAGCACAGCATCAGAAAGGAATTTTATTTGTTGCCAGCAGTTTCCAGCTACAGTCAAGACTAAGAAGCTCAAATTACACAGCTAACTTATTCTGAGAAGCTATTTATTTTGCTCAGACTGTAGCTTCCTGTTGTGATGGCATTGAACACAATGCACTCAGGCTTTCTATAACCCAGGAAAGCATAAGAGCAGCCAGGTAAAGAAGATTTTATCAAAAATACCATGTTGATCATTGACCATTTAAGATGCACAGTGGGTTAGAAATAACATTTTCAGAAGAACTAACTTTTTTTTTTTTTTTTACTCTGAGTATTGGTGAGATCTGGTTGAAAAAAGCTTTGCCTTGGAAAATTTTGTGGGAGAGAAATTCAGTGTTCTCCACAAAACAGATGGGGAAGATAATGGATGATGTACATCTTCCTTCTTCTTTTTTCTTCTTGCCAGGCAATCAGATCTGCTTAATTGTGACTCACACAACCCTCTTGTTGCTGCTTTATGCATTATTTGTGCTACTGGTTTACTTTTTACAGCCTGTCAGCAGGCTTTGAACTGGGACTGAGGTTTAATTGTACCTGTGTGCAATTAAGAGGGACAAGCAGATTCACCCTTTTTCTTTTATGAGAGAGGGACTCTACATAGCTGCCATGGTGCCTGGCTACTAAGATCTCCAATTCAAACATGATATCCAGTAATTTAGGATTTAGAAAGCCAGATTTCACAAGTTTTGTGCAGATGTTTTATAGGATTTAGAAGAGTACATCTTGTGTGAGTGTGCAGTTTTCATCTTGAACTTCTTTTCTGACTGTCTAGCACTAGCACAAAGGTCTAATTCTCTTGTGGAGAAATGTCTCCATTCTCTGTATGCAGCTTATGAAAATGAAGGGAAGAGAAGGGAAAAAAAGAGTTAAAAATTTGTGCAATCTCGAGTGACAAGAACACCTATGACAATGATTAAGTGCCACCGTTAAGGGATGCTCCCCTGTCAGAACCAGACTCTTCCTATCCTGCAGTGGCAGGAATTTGGTTACAAAAGCATGCATGTCTTTGTCCTCTATGAAATGTTAAAGACCAGCTCTAATTTTAACATCAACATGACAGATAATCTCATGTATCTTTTATCATAAGTCCTTTTACATCTGGTGTCTTCCTGTTCTCTTACTGACAGATTCTCATGTTCAACACAGTGTTCAGCTTTGACTCATGACATGGTAAAAATGCTTCCAGAAGTATACTTCTGTCTTCTACCCTCAAAATAGCCTCTGCCTTCCCCAGGTGATTACTGTCACCTTATTTTGAATTTCCTTGAAAGTTCAGGCGCCCAGAAACTCCTGGGGTCAGCTAACTCTCAGAGTGACTTCCCATACTGACAGAAGCAGTCTTGTCTGTGTATGGCTGAGCCAAAGTGAGCAAAGATGAGTCAAAGGTGCAGAGGGAGATCTCTCTGAGGCTTTACAATTCTGAGAAAAATTGTAAAACCACCGTTCAGAACGTCTGTGCCATCCATGACTGTTAAATAAAAGAAAAAAGTAATGCTCCTGCACTGCGCTGAGGTGGAGATTTCTTTCTGACAACACGTATGGGGCTGTTTCAGATCTGGGATCAAAAGAACATGGGCAACACACAGGTGATTTATTACTGCTGAACAGTGTTTGCACAGCATCTACACCTCCTTTGGTTCTCCATGCTCTCTCAGGGAGCAGGTGGGGTTTGGAAAAGTGATGGGATTTGGCACAGCTGGGACTCAAAGTGACTCAAAGCAGTATTCTGTACCATCCAGGACCGTGCTCAGAGGCAGAACTGCAGGAGGTGGAGAGGAACTCTTCCCAAAGTAACCACTTCTTGGAGACTAGACCCCAGTTTGCTGGTGGGAGATGGGTGGGTGAGTGACTTTACATCATTTTTCTTTTTACTTTTTTATTCCCTCCTCATTTATTACATGTTTTTTATCTGAACACATGAGATTCTCATGCTTTTACCCTTCTCATTCTCTTTCCCACCCCTCTGGCAGAGACAGAGCAAGCCAATGACTGTTTACCCTGTGAGGAACTCGCCCAAATGTAACAGAATGAAGAAAGACCCTCTTTCATTAAAAAGGCTGAGGGAAATAAAAGGCCAACAGAGGAACACTGGAGTGAGTACAGAAACATTTCTCTGCTGTGCTTGATGTTGGTAGCTGCCTCAAAAATGTTTGAAATTGGCCTTCTGTAGTTTTGGGCAATAGAATTTTGGCCTGATTGTAACACCACTGTTCCAGTCTTGACAAACAGTGTTACCAAACCAGGAATTTATCTGTAATTGCTGACTTGCTATAGGCAATGCAGTACTCTCCAATTATCTGTGTTTTGGAAAATTATGGATATGGCTTAGGTGAAGCCAAAATTATGCTGACAGAAGTAACACAAGTGTGTACGTACATTAGCACATACTTTAGAGCAAAAGGAGATGTGCACAACAAAATATTCAGTGCTGGCATTCACATCCCACAGACTCAGGGTGTTCTATTTAGATTAACCCTAGGTTGGTGTTGTAGACTGAAAGGCTGCAGGAGGTGAAGCATTTTAGGAGACCCTCTGGATGTCAGCTCTTGGTTAGGCCTTTTCCAGAAAGAAAGCCCATCATCATGGTCTGAACGGGCTCCATGAAATGAAGGAGTGTGTCATACAAGGATATGACTGGGAAATTGACTCCTGAGCCCAGCTGAAGTGGTAATACATCTGTGTTATCCATAAGGAGATAAAGCAGTTCTAGAAATAATGCTACTTTCTTCTGAAGCCACAAGTAATACTGATTCCTTTCACTAAAATTTTAATTAAGGCTCACAAAATGTAAGCTGTAATGTATTGCAACTGATTTTAAGAATTCATGAGGATCTACAGTAATGGGTAGCAGCTTTTTTGCCTGGGGTGAGACCTGTGATCTCTGCACTGGTCCTGCCTTCCTGCCACCTGATATTTGGGAGACATTACTTTCAAGAAGTCTAAAAAGGCTGGCAGGTTTGCCAAACTAATTTGTGTTTCTCTGCTGTTATGTTTTTGTTGTGCTCCTGTTGAGGGAAGGGCTGTTGGAAAGCAATGAACTGATCCTGCATCCAGGCGAGGGTGCTGCAGGGCAGAACACAGCGGGTCTGACCACGGTTTCCAGGGTGACTGCTGGAAGCGATTTCCTGGTGATCCAGCTGGACAGTGCTCTCCTAACCAATCAGTAGGATTCAGCTGGGAACGTCCAGCCTAAAGTCACTGAGCCATACTTCAGCCAGATGAAATGTTTGTGGTCACTGGGAACTGCTGGCAGAATACATAGTGTACTGAGATCAGTATCCTGAAAAACCAGGAAGTTCATAGAAGTTTTTTTATTTGCCCTTTTTTTTTTTTTTCAGTTACTTGTGTAGAATGTGTGTGAGAGAATTTAAATAAAGAACTTGTGTTTATGCCTCCTTGGCTTTTTCTCTGTTAAATCTATCAATTTCCAGCTGCTGGGGAATGTGAGGCAGTGCCAGAGAGCAGGGCCTTGTCCCAGAGCTCTCTGGTTGTCACAGGTAAGGGAATTCGGTCATCAAGCTCCTCTTACAGTGCCATCAATACAATGATGAAAACAGACCTTTTGGTCAGTAAAATAACATTTTTGATAGACTTTAGGCCAGAGAAATGATTTTTTTTTTTTCCACATCTCTGCAAGAAGAGGCAAGTTTTCACTATCAGTTTACAAAATGACAAAGCAACCACAGGTAGAGAAACCTCAGAGTCTCTGGAAGTGGCACCTAAATGTGGATGTCCACCTAGGGCTTGCAGATACCCCTAAAGATCCTACAGAGATCTCAGTCCTAAAACATGCAACTTCTGCAGAGTGGGATATCCCACCCTCCTGTGAAGGCAGCAGTGTCTTGCGCAGTCAGAGCCAGCCTCAGCACCTGCTGATGTCTGCGTATTTTCAGTGTGACTCCTCTAATAAGTATTAATTATTTCTGTGTATAGTTCTTTCAGTAGTTACCACAGAGTTATTCCATTTTACACACGGCAGAGGAGGTTAATGACCTGGAATCTCACAAGCACTGTATCATAATTATGTCAGTCATTAAACCCCTAATGGTATGTTTGAAATATGGGAGAGGCGAAAGCTCGTCTTGCTGTTCTCTCATGCTCCAAGCTGCCTTGTGCATTTTCATATTTGCTGAACTCAGTAGAGGCCAAGGATGTTAAACCCCATGTAGAAATGAGGCTGGCAGATCAGTGGTGTGTTTCATCTAATCTCTTGCCTCTGAAATTAGTTACATTTGTAGGGAGAATTATTGTGATGTCTCAAGAGTGGCCTGGCTGGCGAGCGAGGACGTGCTGGCGCTGCTCTCCCTGGTCAGTGGCTGGTTTTACACCTGTGGATCTGCCACTTCAGCCTTTTGTGTCTTTATTTCTTTTGTGTCTTTATTTCTTCTGCCATGTACCTTTCTCAATGACTGCAATTGAATGAATTTCAGCACAGAGCTGTAGGATCAGGACAATGAGCCCCTGCTTTGCTGCTCTTGTACCAAAAATCCTTGCACGAGTTAGTGACCACTTAGAGTGTTTCTGGCAGTGCAAAACGTTGTGGTGTGGGCACCTGGGCAAATCATTCATTTCAGCTTCATTTTAACTCTACTAAATACATAGGTAAGTTTTCCCTGAATTTTATGTCCAGGGGCAGTTCAGATTACTTTCTCAGCCACTGAAATGGAAAGCTGCTGAGGAATCAGCAGGGTGGGTTTCACACTTCTGCCAGCCTGCTGAAGGTTTTGGGCTATCACAATTTTTAGTTTTGAAATGTCAATTTAAAAAAAAACAAAACATAAATAACATAAATCTTCATTGAAACATTTCCTTTCAATTTTTAAATTTCAGAAGCCTAAAAAGGAAAATATTGAAAATACATAGTTTGCCAACATGTGTGAGGATATTTAAGTGGAAAATAATTGTGATTGATATTGAAAGAAACCAGACTTGTTCATTTATTTTTAACATTCTGTGGTTTATTTCTTTTTAATTAATTTTTTTAGTAAAAATTCTGTTTCCTCACTGGCTTTCAGTTTCTGTGGCTGACAAACATAAACCACATTGTTGTAGATTAAAAACTGAAATATTTTTTAACAATAGTGAATAAATGTACTACTCTATATTAACAGATTATACTAAATAAAGTGCCTTATTTACTATAGCTATTATTTATACAATTATTTAAATAAATATTCAATTATTAACTTTAAGCATACATTTCTCTGATCATTGGGCTTGCCTGACATTTTCACGCAATTCAAAAATCATTTTTATAACTACACAAAATTGATCAGAATTTTCAGAAAATTTTGGGATAAAACCTCAAAGTTCACTTATGTGAAGGAGAACGAAGAAAAAGAGGGTTTTCTGGAGAGAAGTTATGAAAGAAAAGCTAAAGAACAGAATGCATTCATAAGCAACAGGGATAAAACACTGACAATGATACTATTGAAAGATTCCTGCTAACAAGACCACTCCCAATACACAAATATGTTTTAAATGGCTTCTTGGTATTCCTATTAGTTGTAAATATCATTAGGAAAATAAAAGAAGCTACAAATAAAGAAAATCATTTTGAAGAGGTTTTGATTTTTATTACGAATATTACTGATTTATGTTTTCATGTAAAATTTTATAGTTCATATCTTGACTTTTTTAATGCCGTATCACAGGCTAGCTGCTAGTTTTCTTAGGAAAACATTAATTTTAAGACAAAAGCTCAAAATTGTCAGAAAAACTTGGTAACTTTTCTGCTTTTCGCATTGTGATTCCTTTCCCAAATAATTACACACTTTGTGGTTTTATGCTGATTTGGGGGGGAAAAAAAAAAAAAAGAAGAAATGCAAAGAGTTCCACGGCCAAATTTCTATGCACTCAAATGTTTGGTTAAAAAATCTCTGCTGATATGAACAATAACCAAAACCAAAACCAAAACCAAACCAAACCAAACCCAACCAAACCAAACCAACAAAAAAAGGGAGAAGTTTCCATTGTGGGGTTTATTGTCAGGTATTGTTAATGTTTAGTTTTAATTATATTAATCTGGAAGTTATATGGCAAGGGCATAATGATGGCACAATGAGACCAGATAAATACACTGAGTAATACTTCAATAATCCTCTGACACATTTGATGACGTTTGGGGTTGGTTAAGTTTTGGGTGCTTTTTCTGTTTTTACATAAACTGTTTAGGAAATCCCATTAAGGAGCAAAAAAGAATTATCTGCTCTAAAATGTCAACCTTTTCTTTGGTGAAAAGCCTATCTTGGGGGTCAGAAATGTACTCCAGCTCTTGTTTCACATGCCTTAGGACTCCTGTAGAATTATGAAATATTCTTTTCCATTTTCCCTTAGTAGTCAATCATAGCAAGCGTGTGCCACTGCATTGGTATCGGCATTTATGCTGCATCTAAATCTGCAAAAGCACAGTGGTAAATCACATCTTCTTTATGTGCTATAATAGTGATGTAATCTTGCTACTTAAATTTCACTTCACTGAAACATCTCTGCCCTAGGTTGTTCCCTGAGCAGTGTAATAAGCAAAAGAGGGGCCTTCTATAAAGTAATTGATTAATTGACACAGTCAGAAATCTGCACCTTTCATAATGAACTGATAATTCCTTAAATGGGATGTGCCCTGTGCTTGTGAAATTTTACACTTCAAGCAGTTAGCCAATACTGTGAGAATGAGTAGTGGTGTGTTGCTATTCTTCCTAATTCTTGTATTTTTATTATCTACACATTTTTCAGCTACATCTGATGGTGCAGGAATGAGGCCAGAAGCTGGGTTTTTTGTCAGCTTTTATTCTCCTTTCTTTCTGCAGCTTCTCTATTTCTGGCTAATCCTCTATGGTAGTTTCATCTGTGTTTTTCTTCTCTTCTGCTTTTGTAGGCACAATGCTGAATCAATCTTATAATGGAATGAAAACCCCCAGAATATGTTTTTGCCACAAATAACAGAGTGCTCAGGATTTTTGAGTACTTTCCTGATGAACAATGTAGCTGATTTGACAGCAAAACTCGAATTATCGCATGCCTTTGTCAGAAAGCAAAAAAACATAAGCTCTTTTAGAAATATTACAATGGTGTTTCTTCCCTGAGATTTTGTATTTTTTTTTTCAGAACTATGAGCAGGATTTATTTTGCAAGAGGGAAGTAACCCTGGAATTTCTGACAAAAATTTCTTACAACTCCATTTTTTTATGAATAGCTGAGTGTTTCAGACCCATTAGAGGAAAATCTGCTGCTTCTCTCTAAAGAAGGAGTTCTTCTCTTGGGCTGTGAAATTAGGAGTTCAGCTACTTGAGGACATGGGTCTGCAATTTGCAATTAATAACTTTTCGGTGAGTCACGATTGGTTTCATTTTATGCTTACAGAAATATGTGAGCTTTCAAAGATATTTTAACCTTCATTTTTCTTTTCATGTATAGCTGTGTCTGAAGTTTATTGGTAAAGCTGTAACTGTAAATATTTGGCAACTGGCAATTTGCATTGCATAAGTTAATTACTTTCACTGTGTTATTTACACTCAGTAATGAGATACTTTTGAAAACTAATTAGATGTCCTTGCTTAGTTGCAAAAATCTTTTAAAGGCCTTTATAATTCAATATTCACAGCTTTTCCTGTGTCACCCAGTATCAAAGAGGAGCCAAATCACCTATTTCTGTCCCTTTTAGTTGAAACAGGACTATTTCCACTTTCTTTTCAGGGACTGGTTGTATTACCCACCTTCAGGCACATTGTTTATCTTCACTTTCATTTGGTGACAATAAAGACGTTTCTGCTCAAGGACATTGTAGAAAAAAAAGGCATATTCAGTTGTTTTTCTCCATTGACCAGCACCAGGCAAGACACAACTCCTGTACACAGGGGCCAGTTTGCAAATGCAGCTTAGTCTGCTCTCAGAGAGCAGAAGGAATGACCTCTAGAGCACTGTGTAATTACCCTCATTTACTTCCATTCCTTAATTAAACTGGTCTCATTTCTTATAGCTTTTGCCTCATGGAAAGACATTTTTCTGCTCAATCTCATCAGAGGAAGAGTAATTTACTTTCTGTACATATTTTGATGACAGGCACACTATAAATATTGGGATTTCTTCTTAGACTTGATAACTTCACATGCTTTTGATGCCAAAGTCATTCTGCTGGATGTTTAATTAGAGGACATCAAGCAGGGTTATTTACATTTAATTCTGTAGTTAGTGTTTGGCCTTCTCAGTTTTATGCCAGACTTACAATACAACATCCACGCTGTCTGGCAATAATTTGACTTGTAAATAATTTACGTAATTAATTTACTTGATAAGCCTCCCCATCTCATTTTATGACTTTGTTCTCAGCCAAGCTGGTGAAATCTAGCTGCACTGGCAAGGGCTCAGCAAAAATAAATACTTTGGAATTTGTATCAGTGCCCCAAGATGAGTATGACAGGTGACGCACCTTGTCTGATGCTTCATAAAGCTTAACTGCTTGCAAAGAAAGTGTTAACCATCAGTACAAAAATGACTTCTAGGCTTGAATAATTAATATTCCTTTAAAAACCTTATGGGATATGACCCTAGACTTACTGACCCTAGAACCTGAACTGGCATGGTCAGTCCTATGTTGTCACATTCCCTGGGCCTCCCAAAGTCTCACAGCTCTGGTCTAATGAGAAATTGTGTCAGGGCCATCACAGGCTGCTCCAGCAGGGAACAGAAAGTCAGATACAGTCAAGAGAAAGTTCAGGGAAATAACTCATCCAATACAATGGCAAAAAAAATTTCCAACCCAGTAATTTTTTGGTTTTTCTCATTATTTCAATAGTGACATCCATGGCAGCTTGTTGGTCTGTCTGTCCTTTCTTTCATACAAAGGCTGGTGTTTTTTTGTTTATCAGGCATGGCTCTTTTAAACCACTGTCGTGACAAAGTCTTTGTTCCCTTTGCTCATTGATGCAGGGCAGCATCCAGACTTTGAAAGGACAGCAAAAGAGAATTTTGGATAAACCTGAGGGCACGTTCAGCCTGGTTTTATAGCAAACCTTCCTGTCTCACTCCTGCTTCCAGCTCTCTGCTGGCTCATCCTGCTGAAAATATATTTTGGGCTTCATTGTCCAGTGGAAAGGACAGTTTGTGTGCAGAGGGGGTGCACAGGATGATGAAGATGGTAACAGCACATGTTTCAAAGGGATTTCCAAGTATGTTGTGATTGTGTGGAGGTACCTATAAACTCAGAGTATTTATTCTGCTGGAAGAACTCTAAAATGGTAAATCCTGGGTCTCTGCTCCAGCTGCCTCCCCAGCCTGTCCCACCATTGGCTTCCATGGTGGGTGAGTCCAGCTGCAGAGCATCAGTCCTTTAGGAAAAAGGCTCAATGGAAACAAACATCTCAAAACCCCCTGCTTGATGTGCAGCCCTGCTCTCAAAGTCCTCTGCAGATTTTGTCTGTGAATGTCAGAAGGAGAGCACGGGAGGGAGGAAACCTGGGCATGAGGCTCCAGCAATCAGCAGTGTTTTCACATTGCTGCAAAGGGAACTCTCACCACAATATCTACAGTAAATAACTGCAATATCAGTGAGTAACTGCCTCATTTTATGGTCATGGCTCAAGCAGCGTGGCACATGGAACTCTGAACAACAAAGGGAAACAGTAAAAATAATAATCACTTACCCAGTCAGAAAACAGCACGTTGGTTGAGTTGCCAAGTGATTGAGGTGTTTGTATTGGGAGGAAATAGTGAGTTTTAAGTTTCTCAGCTGATTCAGAATACAGTTGTAGAATATGTCTGAAAAGGCAAACAAAAGACTGAGGAAACCTGCCCTGTGGCTGGGCATTTTTTTCCAGTATGGCAGAACTAGGTCAGAAGCTGTGGGATGGATGGTGTTATAACTGCTGCTTTTCACTACCTTTACTGACAATATTCTCTAAAGCGTTGTTTCCACAGGATTCAAATGCTGAGCCAGTTAAATTTATTTAATATATTGCATAAATATTATACACTGATTTAGACAGGGAAAGAGAAAATTGACTGACCTCATATTCTAAACATTAAACCACTGGAGATGGGTAGAAAAGAGTGTGCTCCTGATCCTCAATTCACAGGTTTATTTATTTCTTCATTATTTTAGTGAAGCAATGTCCTGTGGTGTAAAACACATTTTGCATAGTCCCGTGATGAGACAATAGAGCAGGACTGATGACACAAGGGGCGCCACACAATCCAAGCAGCAGCACTGCCCTGGAAGGGCAAACCCCTGGAAATTATTTTGGGTGGGAATTAGAGAAAGCCTCTCTGCCCAGCTGCAATTGGCCCTCATGAACAAACACCCAAGGTGAGGCAGTGACTTTGAAGATCTGATTCTTGCAGCAGGCTTCCACAGCACTGACCTCTCACGTTCCATAGCAGAGGCTTGGATAACTGGCTGCCTGGAAAATCAGCAGGCCAGGCAAACTGAGGAGCAGGAAGGATGACACAAACTGAATTTCCTGAGAGATGCAGGTGCCATTCAGTGAAGAGCAACAAGATCCTCAGTAAGAGACACTGAACAGCAAAGTAAAGGAGTAAGGAGCTGCTGTTGGAAGATCTTTTTGTGAGGAAGGAACTTCTGCCTCCTGCAAAATGAGAAGTGTGTGTTCTGATGATAAAAAGGTGAGTCCAAAGTGGAAACTTGCCAGGTGAATTTAAAAAGGTTTTTTCGACAAAGCAGAAGTGGAGTATTTCAACTCAAGTAATGATCATGTATTGTGAGTTGTATTTTCAGCAAGTATTACTGACTTTAGATTCAGAACATGTCACTATCTCAGGCAAGAGCTTTTACTGCTCCCAGCATGTTGCTGCAAGGACTCTCTTTCCACCAGTCAACATTTTTTGAGTAAAGCTAACGGACAGACAGGAATTCAGAAATATTTCTGACCAACTCTTGCTGCACAATCAAAGAATGTTTAAAGACTGGTTTTTCAGTTGAAAATTATGATGGTATTGTAGGTGTTTTCTAAACAAAATATATATTTAAAGTAAATATATGTTTCTGAATCTGTTTGGAAAAATATCTCTCTTCTTGTTCCTGTTCTGCAGTGTTAAATATTGGTGGAAAATTAAAAAAATCAGCACTTGGCTGTTTCTGTGAAGAAATTTTTCCTAAGGGATGCAAAAGGAAATACTTTCTGCTCAGCTAAATATGTGAAGTTTGAACATATACAAAGGAATGACCAAATTATTCCTGAGAGGTACTTATGTGTTTTATGAAGGGAATCAATTTCTGTAATGTCTTGACAGCAGCTTATTGCTTGTTAATATATTTAAAAGGCACTTGAGAGACAATTGGCTGAATTGACTAAAGAGGAAAAATTTATTACCTGTAGCACAAAATGGGGAAGATTGCAGGTTGTCCAAGTATTGGTTACTTTGAATGGACTTGGGCTCAGTCTTTTTAAACTGTTACTAATGGAAATTTAGATTGCAGCTGTGTGAAATGAATCTATTTGACTTCTTTTTAAATTAATCTATTGGCCTTCTTTCTGCAATGTAAAAGCTCTCTGCTAATTGGGTAATGGTTTCTTGTTACAACTCAGTATGCACCAGGGATATTCAGGAAATAGACAAAATGGGCTGTCAGACAGGAAGAAGTGGGGGTATTGTAACTACAACATAAAAAAAACCCAATCCAACAACAAAATTTTGCCATCCCCAAACACCCAACACTTACTGGAATGCAGGATCCCCCCAAAACATCTCTGTCCTGCAGAAAATGTCTCCAGAGTCCTGCCCTGCCGTGGTGTCACAGCTTTTTCAGCATTAAGCTGAGATGTCCCCAGGGATGGCCCCACAGCAGCTGAAGATGCAGCCGGCTGAGGGGTATCTGTCCATCCCCAGTGTCCCTGCCCTTTCCAGAGCCACCCCTGGCACTGGGTCTGATGCTGCTGATCTCCAGCTGGGGGAGGGACCAGTCAAAGAAGACAGAAAGTGCCTGAGCTCCTGCATGCTACAGCTCCAGGGACTGAGAAGTCCACGGCCCCCTTTGGTGCAAAGCCACTCAACCAGGCCACAGCAGCCAGAAGCACAAATCCTCATGTATATGCATCTTTCAGTCTGTTATCCTTGAGGAATTCTTAATTTTATAAATCTCCTCTTTGGACGGTTATGAACATAATTCTTCATTTAGTCTTTCAAAATCCTGCCGAGCAGACAGAGCTTTTTCACCCTGTCTTGTTTCTTCTTCCTACCCCCATCCCCACCTGCTTTTCTTTATTATTCTTTTGTCATTTAAGACAAGATTAATGATATTGGTGGGCCTGGAGTATTCTTGAAATAAATGGCTTCTTTTATTGTCCCATTCTAAGCATCATTTTTGATTTTAATCACTTGTGTTTTGCCTCTCAGCCCCCTCTGACAAAAGCATCCCTCCTGGATATATACAGTCTGTGAGATTTGTGTGAAGCTGCAAGTCAGTTCAGTGCTGTTTACCACTACCCATCAATAAAATAAAAAAAAAAAAATTAAAAATCATCCAAGAAATATTCTGTTGCTGTGATGAATGCTCAGTAGCTTCTCTGTACAAAATCAGACTCACTGTGAATGCCAAGAATTTTTTTTTTAAAAGGGAGAAAGATTCTGCTTGTGCAGGGAGGCTGGATTAGATGGCCTCCAGTGGTCTCTATCAACCTTGCCCATTTTGTGTGATTTCATTAAAAGGAAAGTTGGGACATCATAATTTTAGAACTTTAAGGGGAAGAACCTGAGCAAAATTTTCCAGAAAAGCTAACAGAGAAAGAGGCAGGGTTATTCCTGGTCACGGCACCATTTGAAATTTTTTTGGCTTTTTTTTTCTTTTTTCTTTACTTTTCCTTTCCAAACAGGAATAAAATCAAGGCCCATAAAATTCTTTTTAGGCAAGATAAAATAAATTAAATAAATTAAGGACACTGAATTGAAACACAGAGGGACACACACCACTTTAATACATAAAAAGTGTTCTAAAGAGTACCTGAGTGAAATCTGACGAAGTGTAACATTAGGAAATTATAGGTTCATGGGTTTGCTTTTATCTATTCTGAGTTCACCATTGAGTAACAGAAATTAGAATCCAGTTTCCTCTCACAAAGGCTAGGCTTTTCCAAAGAGCAGACAAGGAATATCTCCTCTCCAGCCTGACAGAAGTCTTTAGTTACATTCCATGTTGCCCCAATCCTCTTATCATCTCTAATTAGGGTTTATTCTTCATCAGTACTTTGTCTGGCTGGAGGCCAGCATTGCAGGAAGAGATGGATGTTTCAGTGCCTTCTACATCTCAGATCACCTTGCGCTCTGCCACTCTGCCTTTTGAATAGAGAACATCCTAACTGATTACATTTTAGCCACAAAGTCTGGTGATCAGATGTTGCTGCTGATACCAACCTTTTTATCTGCTTTGGATGTGGCAAGACATGGAGACACAGCCAAAGGATCAGGACCCTAATTTTAAAAATGGGCTATGTCCCAGGAGTGCAGTAACAGGAGAATGTTGTTATTGTGGAGAAAAGGAGAAGATGGTTGTTCTTCTTAATCACTTGGCTGAAACAGCCAAAATTTGTTGAAGAGGAGGAAGAAGAAGAGGAAGGGGAAGGGGAAATAGAAGAAGGAAGGGGAAAAGGAAGGGGAAGGGGAAGAGGAGGAAGGGGAAGAGGAAGGAGGAAGAGGAAGTGGGAGAGGAAGATGAGGAAGAAGAGGAAGGGGAAAAGTGGAAGAGGAAGAAGAGGAGGAAGAAGAGGAAGAGGAAGAGGAAGAGGAAGAGGAAGAGGAAGGGAGGGAGTCCATCTGACTTCTCATGTTGTCTTCACTTGTTCATTGTTACAAAGTGCAAATCACCTCTTGGTATCTCACAGGTCTATTGCAGCTGGTGGGGCACCAAATCCTGGTGTCAAAATCCTCAAAGCTTCCAAAGCCACCAAAAGCCTCTCCTCATACTCATGTGACATCAAGAGCCAGGTGTGCTTCACCTTGCTCATCCAAAATGGGATAAAAAACCTACGACTGTACTTTTAGTACAGTTGTACTAAAGTACTTTTAGTACATTACTTTTAGTTATTAATCACATGGCAGAAGGGATAGCAGGCATAACTTCACACCTCTTTTTTATTTTCTGTGATATAAATCTGTTAGGACTTTCACAAATCAATTGAAAGACGTCCTATGTCTATTTCCCTGTGATCTGCTGAAGGAATGCTGGCTGCCATTCCCTGACAAAAAAGAACAATAATTTAGAAAACTACTGAAAACATTCTATAAAAGAACATTAATTCTTGAGAAATAATGAAAGACAGGAAATCTTCTCTAGCAGTAAAGAGGTTTTCACATCATTGGCCCTGTGGTGTCAGACCCTATAAACCATTAGAACCAATAGGCACAGAGTGATAGCTGTCACTTCTGGTCCCTTCTTCTCTCTGTGAGGATGGAAGGGAAGGCATGCTGAAGAAAAATAAGAACCAGGTCCCATGTGGCTATTGGGAGGCAGAAAACTCATCAAGCATGAGCTCAGTCAAGGAATTTCATTGGTAACAGGAGCTCTGCAGCCACTGTGGATACCAGCAAGAGGGAAACACCCCTCGTCTGAAGGGGCTGGTGAGTGAATGACCTCAGCAGGGACACAGCTTGCTCCGAGATGCAATTTCCCTTCCCTGCTGCTAGATGTACAAGTGGCAGTGTCAGGGGAGCCCCACGAAGGCAGAACTCGCTGCTAAGAGGATCATCTGAGATGAGATGTGTCTGCGCGTGTTTCTCCGTGACAGCTGCCACCTTGGCTGACGCTCCGCGGGCTCAAAGGAGACACCCCTGCCACTCAGGCTGAATAAAGACATAAACACAGAGCTCCCGAGGTCTCAGCCAGGGAACCAAAGAGTCCTGCTGGGAGCCCAGCAGTCACTTGTCATCTGTGGAGTGGGTTTGTCACATGCACTGCTGGGAAAGGAATCTGTCAGAGACTTGTATATCAACACCACTTCAGCCAGCTTCTCCTGCTGCCATTCTCTTTGGGATTTATTGGTGCAGCAAGACCTCATATCACAGGTTGTCACAGACATATTTTATGAAAAATCCTGTTGTCAGGATTTTTCCCCTGAGAAGCTGAGGAGCCTCAAGAGAAAAATGTCAACAATAATTATCTGCTGCTGTGGAATGCAACAGGTGCAACCACATTGGTCCATGTGGATTGTTTCTACTTGATGACCAATCATGGTCCAGCTGTGTGGACTCTCTGAGCAGTCACAGGACTTTGTTATTCTTCCTTTTCTATTCTTGTTAGCCTTCTGATGGATCTTTTCTCTCTATCATTTTTAGTATAGCTTTAGTATATAGTATTGTAATATAATATATATCATAATATAATAAACCAGCCTTCTGAAACATGGAGTCAAGATTTCCCTGTCTCTCCCACGTCCTCGTCCCTTGAGGTCCCACTCAGGACTTCACAGAAACAACAGGTGGTATACTTTACAACTCTTTTGGAAGTCCTCGGTGTATCAAGGAAAAAATCTGTATTTAGGGATATACCTGTATTAGTTTTGAACACCACTATGAAGGAAGGAGGGGGGAAAAAATTAAGCCAACAGAAAACTAAGGATTAGGGAAGAGCTCAAATATGAATATGAATCAAGACAAACACTTATACAGGCAAAGTCTGGTGTAGGTGAAGTATTTGCCCAGGTGTAGAAGCTATTTCCAACTCATGTTTTTACTGCCTGTTGTTTTGACTGGAGTATGAGTTTCACATATTTAGCAGACATACTGAAACCAATTGCCTGATGTTGCCTGATACATCTGTGTACTTGTCTGCAGCTAAGAGAATGAAGACTGACAGGTGACATTCTCATGATCTGACCTTTTTCAACATCCCACCATGGAAATAAAACCTGTTTGTACCTCATAACCCACAGAGCTGATTCTGTCTGAGGTTGACCACCATCCAAGGCAGATGTCCCATCCCATGTTCTTTGCTCTAGTGCCCTGTTGTGCTGGTGCACAGTCCAGCTCCTTCTGGGTTTTGTTTTCAAGGAAATCCCTTTCATGGTGGGCATGGTAAGATGGGCTGGGGATCACATTTCTTCTGAATTTCCTGCTATCCATGCCATTTCAGCCTGGCTGAAATGCAGCAGTAGCACTTCCATTCCTCCCAGGGCAACTTCATAGACCCTCAGAGAGAAAATGATTTGTGCATCACATGGGTCCATAACAATCACTGCCAAGTACCTTTGAGGGGACAGTTCCACCCAAGGATCTCCTCTTGCTGGTGTCTCTTTGTAAGAATGTGCAGAATGAGTGCAGCAATTCAGATTCACAACCTGCCTGAATGTTTAACTAAAGACAACTCATTCCATATGTTTTCCCCTATGCTTCCTGTGTAAAATGTTAGTTGCAACATGGTTTAGACTTCCTGAACAGACCAACTAACACAAAATTGTCTCTGTCATAATACTGCTGGAAAAAATATTCCAAATTTATGGCTTCCTATGATTTTAGTTCACGTTCAGGGAAATTAAGTCAGAAACCTGACTGTTTTGCATCTCTAGAGCATTGTAAACAACAAATTCACTTATAATAAATAATAACGTAGTCAGGCTGAGAAAATATAAGACTGGACTCTGAGTTAATATAAATCACAGCAGATATATGGAAATTGAACTCTGTGGGTTTACATCAGCTAATGGGTCTGACCCAGAATTTATGTAATACGGTTACATAAATCTCTTAACTGAGGACGCATACCCTTTTTGTAGAAATTCACCAATTCACCAACTAGTGTATCAACTCAAAGAGCATTTAAGTGCCTGACAGCCTCACAGAGACTTTCTTAGATGTTCCTTTAGCTGCAAAACCATGCCACCTTTTTTTGCAAAATGCACCCATAAATACCCATTCCATCTGTAATTGAGCCTGCTGTGCTCAGGAGAGAACAATCACCAGACAGCTCCTCACTGCAGACAAAAATAAGACAAATGGTCAGTCTCATAATACCAGACTTGTCTAGACTGAGCAAAATTACATGGACCAAAAACCAGCAAAAAATGTGAAGGTTATCAAACTCCCTTCATGCCCTGTTGCTTAATCCCACTGTGCAAACACACTCACAAAAGAATTTGTGCTCATCTCAGCAGCCTGATTTACTCTTCAGTGTGGCTTAACAGTAATACAGAGATAGCATCAACAAGAAAAAAACAGAGAAAAACGTAACTCCCGCACCAACCAAAGCAACCTCTCTTTTATAACTTAGAGAATTGCTGACACAAACCCAGGCCTTTCAGAGGAAGTGTTAGCTTCATCATGGTTAAACCTAGGCTGCACTCTGAGCATGTGGCAGATAGAAACAGGTTTTTATGAGCTACTAGCAGTTACTTCTGCAATTCTTATATATTGTCTTTGCCCTAAAGACAATATATAATGGCAAGAGACTTATCTCATGCCATTTTTTTCCCCTCAAATTTGAAAAAATATCAGTTGACTAAGCAGTCTTTCACAGCACACCCCTTCCTCTGACACACAGTTTCAGGTCATCTCTGCAGTTGTACTGTTTTTCCTATAATTTGACCTTGAAGCTTTATTCTCTGGCAGATGACATCCAATATCTCCTGAACTGGTTGCATTATGCTGCTTGTTCCTACACTCCTACATGGAAGCAGGAACTCCCAAACACCCAGGAAGGATGAGGTGGAGAGGATGGAGCATCACCTGTGCCTGTCAGCAGAGGTGTTGTCACCTCCATAGTCTCTGCTTGGTGACTGGACAAAGGTTGAGCGAGCAGGAACAAGAAAAAACATTTCTCCGTGATGTGCACTGACTGCCCAGACCGTGAAGTGGATTTGCAGAGTACTTCGATTTGAAGGGCTTTAAAATGCTTCTGGAAATGGAAACAAATTTTTTACACCTCAAATTTTCTTTATTTTCAAGCAGAAAACCAGATTTTTTTCTTTTCTGCTTAATGCAGATCTCATAAACAAGGAAAAAAAGTCCTTCAGGAAAAAGACTTACTGAAAATCCCAGTGAGTGGTCAGAACTATTAAGATCAGTTTCATTTTGAGGATTTTTCTCATTCCTCTTCACTAGGGGTACTGAAATAGGTCCAGGCACGTCACAAAGTCTCACTGATGCTGCTCTTACCAGCTGTGACTGGATATTAGGATAATCTATTGTACATATAAAAAACCATAAAGGTCAGAATTAAAAAATAGATCCTTGGGAGCCTGGACCTGTTGAATCCACTGCTATGGAAAGGCTCAAATGCAGAAATATCACAGGATTCAGTTACATCTCCTCCTCCAGGGAAGTGTCCTTGCCTCTCGTGTATCAGACCTTGTCTGCTGCTGATCTTTTGATCTTTTGTTAGTACCACAAATTACACCTCTGCTCTTTCACACATGATGGACCATGAGGTTTCCACAGCAACTCATTCTGTGCTGAGATGCCTCTGTGCTGAGATGCCAGTCACTGCCTGGTTTAACAAATAAAAAGTTTGACTGAGCCCTGATTCAGTTATAATGCAGAAAGAATTCTTCCAAAGAAAAATAGCTTCTAAAAAAAAAAAAATCCCCTCTGTTCAGCAGGCTGTCATTTTCAGACTAAACAGCAACAGAGCAGGTTGTTCTTGGCTCTTGCTCCACATATGATATAGATGCTGGCTGCTCTTCAAACGCATTTAATGATCCCATGCTATGTATGAAGAAATACAAATAGTAAGTAAAGGCAGGTGCATTTTATTTGGCAGTTAAAAGATGCTCACCATTTAAAAGTGAATATAGTACAAGTTATCTGTGCAATAAAGTGAATTTATTGAGCAGAAAATGGTTTGTTTTGTACAGTAAATCATTTTATGTATTATAACATTTTTTTCTTTCCAGCATCGAGTTGAGCTATTCCACACTGAATACAATTAAATATGAATTGTGCCTGGAAGGACACCAGTTCTATCTACTTTTTCAAATATACAGGAGACAAATATTCAAGTCTCTGCTCTCATCTACATGTGGTGTATAATACATATACTTCTGCATTATTCCCATGAGAAATGCATCCACTTAACCAATGCTCCTCCTACAGTTTTAACTGCACAACTATTGTTTCAGTTCCCAAAACTCATATTATCTCCCCACTACATATGCTGACTGTGCTTTTATAAAGCTTTTCCAGGGACCACTTAGAACCAACACTTTTCCACTTGTTTGAAGACCCTCATGCTGCCAACATTGACCTGGACTAAGTGATATACCAGTTCCTACTATCATTGTATCTGAGTGCCCTCCCTCCATGTATTAAATGTTCCACAGCTGTCACTGGTCTTTGCCAGATATCTCACATTGTGAATAAAATATCAGGCCAGACAGTTCTTGACAGTGCAAGCTTTTAGAATAAAACCAAAACATAAATAAACAGAGAAAAAACTACCCCAAAATATTCAGCACAACTTTGTTTAAGCCACATATGCAATCTTTTTTAAAAGAAAAATGCATCAAAGTACTTCTTAAATTTGTTGATAAGTGAGATTCATTCCTTGCATACAGATATTAATTCCAATAATTTTTCAGCTCTTGTTTTATTTCCTGGATGTGCAGAGATAAACAACAAAACAGAACAAAACAAAACATCTCAAAACCCCACAAAATCCTGCAGGATTTTGATTTGAATTTTCTTTTTTTAAAAAATCATTGAACATGTTGGATCAATTTTAAATATTTGAAGTGTCAGACTTTTAAAGCTAAATTCCATTAGTCATCACCAAGCAGAAAGAAAGAATTTTTTTTTTTTTTAATAAGGACAAGTAATCACAAGTAATCACAAGTAATTTGTAAGTTGCTATAACATGCCCTAGGCTACTGAGAGGAAAAACCAACAAATAGAAAAACTTCTTTAAGAAAAAAGAGAAACAGATCACTTAGAGAGCAGCTTTTTTTCACTGTGAGTTATTTAAGAATGAGAGAAAGCACTCCAACATTTGTTTAAAATTGGACTTTTCCAATTGCCATAAAATTTCAAAGTCAGTACTTTTTTTAAAAAAAATCTTCATTTCTTAAATCCATGCTTTATTGCTGGAACATCATCTGATAGCTAATCAAATTTCAGGCTGTTAATCCTCCTGGACATTTAAACTTTTGGTTACTCTCATCTTTTTATCTATGCTTTGGAACTCTCATATCTGTGTTTACCTAAGTAAGATGCAGATAAAGCACAAAAAACCAAAAAAACAAACAAACAAACAAAAAAAAAGGCAAATGGAGATATGGGTAGTTTAAAATATGTTTTGTTATGGGTTTATCTTGCCTGTTTACTTGAAAGGCAGAGTTTAAATGAATCATTCAAGCACTATCTTTTTCCACTATTTTCCAAGCTTTCAACTTCAATAGTAAAGATTTCTCAGGATTTTCTTCAGGATGGGGATTTCTCAGCTAGGATGCAATGGTTAGGTTAATTAAATTCTTCATTCTGTTTTGCCACATATGAATTTTTATTTTAATCTGTGGTCACCTCTAAACCACAAATAATCCACTCACAATTTGACGGATTCTTCCTTTTTACGGAAGAACACGGAAAAAAGGACATGGCCAGAAGGTATTACAGGCATTACACTGAAATTTACGGTGGTACAGTTTCACTAGTAACTCTTTTTTTATATATTTTAAACGAGGTATCTAAATGTCCCCAAGAGGAATCCTTTGTCTGCCAGAAGAGATGAATCCTCTTGTTATGCTTGGAGCAAGTTGCATTGACACAGGACTCTGAAAAGTTTTCTTCTTCATTCCCTTCTCCTAGGGAAAATTTCCTTGATAAAAAATTACCTGACTGCAATGTCTGACTAAAAATATTTTTCAATAGGCATATTTCAAAATAAATATTTCTACCCCTTGCTCCCCAAGATAAAAAAATGTATTTTTATTTCACAAGGACTGGACATTGTAATAATTTATCTTATTCAAGATTTTCTTTTCTGACTTACCAGGAATAACTTACTAGTCCTGGGTGTCTAAACAGGAGAGTTTCTACCAGATGCTGTATTTTCCTCTCATTAAAGTGGGCTGCACTTCTGAAAAATAAGGTTACTTCCACACCTAGAAAGGCAGATTTTCAGAAGTAAATACTCTTTTGGCCACTTGCTGACCTCTAGTTGGAAACCTGTCTGCAAACTAGGAGGCTCAGTGCTCGAAATCCCCAAAACTGCCCACGGGTTTCTATGTTTCTGTGCCAAATTTCAGCCAACAAAACCCTAAAATAAAAAAAAAAAAATCTCACCACATGGTAATTATTTTGGCAATTTCTAGAAATCTCAGCTAATATTCTCATTCCTCCAATGCCATTATTAATGCCTCTGCTGGGAATGAGACTGGGCTGCACAATTTTGGGTCCAAAGATGCTGGAAAATCAGGTGTTCTCTCATAGTCACAGACCACAGTTTGAAGAGAGACACATGAGATGAACAGCAAAATCCACACAGGGCCTCTATGAATGAATGGGAATGGACTCTGTGGAAGTGTGGGCACTTCCTAGAATGTCCCAGAAATAGTGAAATCATATTTTTCAAGCATGGCATGGTGGGCAAGGAAATGTAGTACACTCAATTTTTAATCTTTCTTTTTTTCTGTACGTCTGAGCCAGACTGCCAGTTTAAGCTGAAGTGTTTTGCTAAAATTTTAATTCCTCTGAGGAATAAGGGGTAAAGGGACAAGATGTTTTTCTAGGATTTGTTTGAGCACCTCTAAGGGAAATGTGAGCTTGGAGGACATCAGGGCTAAGCTCTTTCCAGGAAATGCTGTTAATCTGAGACAACAAGCTCGTCAATAAAGCTCACAAATTACTTTGCACATGAAAATGGAGATCAGCAGAAGCAGTACAAAATGTGCATTTTAAACATTACAAATATATACTCAAGCCAAGAGTTACGAAGCTGGACGTGTCCAGCCAAATGTGTTGTTTTCTGAAAGTGCTCTTCTGACCCGGAGGGAACGCCGGCATTCCCAGCAGCTGACACAGCTATGGAATCTGAAATGGCCAGATTTAGGAACTGCAGAAATTGAGCTAGGAAGGCTTACACACAACATCTCATGGGTATTGCCCTCCCAGTTGCTCAGCATTGGAATTTAAAAACACCCAGCTAGCTGCAATTAGCTTGGAGTTCATCCCTGCTGTCATGTGGAAGTGCTTCTCTCAAGCGTTTTGCAAGAGTATTTTGCTAAAAAATGGAGCAGGTGAACCAGATAAAGTTCGCGATTTTAGATCTCACACAGACTGTATCCAAACTGACCCGAATCATTAAAAATTTAAAGAACAAAAGGAAAGAAAAAGCCTGTACATGACTACACGCATGAGGTTTGAGGATGGACTGGGCTGCTATTTCACTCTGGTTTTGGTGGTTTATTCCATCATGCGCCTCCAGTAAGAACTTGAGACTGAAACACAGAGCACAGGTTTGCATTTTTTGTGGGGTTGCATATGCCTGAGCTATCAACAAAGTCAGATACATGGTTAATAAGAAAAAGAATATGGTTTTCAGTAAGACTTTTATGCTGGACAGTTATCAGTTCTCTGCTCTAGGTCAAAATTGATTTAAATCTTGGTTTGAGCTGAAAATGGCAGTCCTCATAGATCTATAGTGTTTGCTTTTGCTCTGACACACAAAACTGGACAAACAAAAAGTACACTTCAACAAAAAGTTTGCAAATTCTGGTGGAATTAGCGGAAGAGGACTCCAAAAAGTGATTTGTGTGATGTAACATGTTGAACCATAGGACATTTGAAAATACTTCCCTCTGCACAGATAAAGGGAGATCAAACCAAACCAAAACCAAACCATCTTTACACTACGGAGCACAATCAACATAAGTGTGTTAGTGTATAAATGAGTGTATAACTGAGGGACGATGTAAGTGTAAGTGTATAAATTAGGGATGATGAACCCTAATTTCTACTGAAATTTGTCATATTTCTCAGTTTTTTCTCACGTGAATCCAGATGAATCTACACATGAACTTCTGATCCCATGCAAAGCTGACTCACAGTAAAATGGAAATCAGGGCTGTCAGTAAAAATGCATCCCATGAAAAATCTGATTGAGTTGGGATCAGATATGGGTTTCTCCACATGCCTATGGATCACGGAATTTTAAAGAGCAGTGTTCTACCATTTCTCTTCAAATGCAAAACCATGGATTTTTGTAGCCCCCTGTTATTTGCAGCAACTTCTGTGAAAAAATCCCCAACAAATTACCTGTTATTTTGCGATTTTTGAAAGTACATACCTTTCTCAATGAATGTACAAAAATATTTATCAATATCTAATTTTTTTACAATTTTTCTTCTACCAGGAGCAAGACATTTTGCTGTCTTTTTTTTGATGAATGGATATGGTATTAAGTGAATTCAGAACTCAGAAGGGCTTGGCAATAGGGATTTCTCAAATATGGGATTAAATATAATGTCTCCCCTTTTTTTTCTGTCTACAATTATCTGCCAAATCCACTATCAAGCTGTATCTTGCTTGAAAAACTCCAAAAATAAACCAAACAATACATCAGTGAGTCTTTTGAAATGTAGAAATGGTATCTATTTGCAGATCTTTGCTATGGAACCAGGTGGTTGCCCCTGAAAAATTTTCTGGGCATTTTTTAAAAAACATTTTTCAAGCAAACAGTTTACACATAAAACCACCCAATAATCTTGGGGAAAGTTTCATGTGAATTAGTTTTAGAGATATTTTTGAATATTTGATGGTATATTTTTATTGATTTAGTAATAGTGCTTGTGCTCAAAAATGGCAAGACTTGCATAAATCTTTAAGTTCTAAAGCAACACATTTGAAAGGTCTGAGTGTCATAAAATTCAGATTTTTGTAGACTTCCGGACCATTACCAGAATATAAATATTAGCCTTTAGTGAGTATGTGATATCACGCTAGAAACAAGCACCTAATCAGTGATTGTGCTTTTCCTAAAGAGAACAAAAGATTTTTACATTGTAAATGGTACCACAAGAAGATATGATAATATATTACCAGGATTACTAATTTAAGTCACAGGTGGTCTGAAAAAAAAATGTTGTCTCAAACCCATTGTTTTCCCCTCCCCATATTTATCTCCAGACAATTTGGAGGGAAAATAACAAAATAACCCACAATAACTGAAGAAATTCATGCCACACCTAACATTTTGGGGTTTGGCATTGCTAACTCTGTTTGGAATAAGATTCAATGCTTTCTAAATGAAAATTATATTGCGACATATATATTGGTTGAATTACAAATTATTTGGTCTATTGTTTTGGCTTTAGGCATTTTTAGTTGAAACACCAGAAGTTTAAATTGGTGAAACTTATGTTCTCCTTGCACTGAACCCCACAAAAACCCATTAACTTCCCCTCAATCCTTTCCACCAGTTTCAGAAATAAAAGAGCTCTTCACAGGGTGACTTCCAGTTTACTCTGTGTAGTTAAAGTGACCATGAAGTCACATCCACATGCTAAAAACACCTTCACAGCTGTCTTTAGACAGCAAGTCTTTTCCACATAGTTTTTAAGGTATATTACTAAGATCCATAACTACCTTAATTTAAATGTTCAAAAATGTCCCGGTTCTTTATTCCTTGTCTTTCAACAATACCTGAGGAAAATGTTGAAAAGATTTCACGTGGGCAACTAGGATTTCTCTGAGCACTCACTGTAGGTTGCTGTTGCAAACAGCAAGTTTTGCTGGGTGAAGCCCAGTGCAGTCTTCAGCTCTCCAATATCTCCTTTATTATAGAAGATGCTGCAGAAGAATGGAAAATTGCCACCTTTCAAGCTACCTTGTTTGTCTCTTTATATACACCCACCAGTGAAATACTTTAAATTGGTGTTGCTTTTTAAATAAATGTTAGGCACAAAGGCTGAAAGAATTATTGTTTCATTAGCGAGAACTGCATCTGGAATACCCAACAACAGAACTCGTCCCCCTGCTCTCCGACAGCTGAAAACCAAAATGGTCTAATTATGCACAGCCTCCTGCACGTTTTACTGTAAATTCAGGTGAATCACACATGCAAATTTGGCCTATGTTCATCTGGTGAAAAGCTCATGTGAACTCCTCCTGTGTCTCTCCCCAGTCAGAGTAAATGTCTTCCACAGACCCAGGACTCTTCCTTCTTCATGATTTCTCTTGTCTCTTTCTTGAGCATTTGTGTACAAACGGAACTAAACCTCAGACAGGGTAGGGCTGAATGGTCTTGTTTATCATTTAAAGCTAGTAGAATTAGAGGAATTGAAAATGAAAAGACAACACTGACATGAGAAGTCAGACTGCTCACCTATTGTGAAAGATGGGACATTGCAGCAGATATAAATAGAAATAAAAAGAACAACTGTTCTCATTACATAGTGATGTGCAAATTTTCAGGCACTTTGAGGGGAAAAAATAATGCAATGACACTGGTGTTGTGGTAAATAGGTATGATTCGTGCTAATAAAATTGAAACATTAATCAATATTGATACAGTAATTAATATTTGGAAATAATAAAACAGTTAAAAGTGTAATGCCAAGAGAGATAGGGAGAGGAGGGGTTCCCCCCCTTTTCTCCTGCAGATGTTCAAAACAGGAAGAAGCAAGAGATAACTATTACTAAATTTATCTGGAAGAGAGGAGAATTTGGTCGGACACCAGGAAAATGTTAATTATATGAGATTTATTGCTTTAATGTTAGAACATAATATTGGCTTGTACTATACCAGCTTGGTGCGCATGTGTAACCCAAAGGTGAATCAAAGGACACCGAGGAAGAAGAGAGGCCTTCATCAGTGACGACCCCCAAAGAGTGGTGCGACCACCTGAAAGAGTGCTGGAGCATGCGCGATGAAGGTGGTGATGAGGGTGGAGATACAAGTGTGACGAATCGAAAATAGGAGGAGATGGTGATGACAGACAGCATAAAAAGGGGAATTTTGGGCTTGGCAAGCTCGTACGTGAGGTGACGGGGGTCAAGCCCTGCACTCCGTACCGGGTGTGTACCCCGTGTGGTTATTTTTGCTTATGCGCTATTATAAGAACCAAATTATCCCTTATTTTAACCAAACTGTATTGTCAATATTTCTAATATATTCAACTTTATATATATTAAGCTACTTAATTAAAATTGCTGTTACATTTAATTTTGCCTTTTTTTTTTAAATTGAATAATTGGGCAAATATAACAGTGGAAACCGTCTAAATATTTAGCAATGGTCATTCAAAATTCCAGTGATGGTGCAGAATTTTTTTTTTTCGTGAAGAAAAGGAGAGGGCAATTTTTGGATCAATTTTTTCCAATTTTCAAATTGGAAAAAGCAACAGGTCAAAATCATAACGGAAGTTACTTAAAATCCCAGTATCTTGATCCTAATGGAAACATTTACAAACCTGCAGCACCTTTTGGATTAGAGGTTTGGGATGGAAATGAAGCTGCTTTAACTTGATGGACCCATTTCCCATCAAATATATTTACCACATATGCTGTAGAAAATAACCTGCAGATATGAAAATTTTACATTTGAAGGATTATCCTGTGTCACCAATGAGATTCTCTACAAGGAATAAATCAGATGTAAAACCGTTTAAATTATTTCCACAAAACAGTGATGAAAATTTTAGAATAACATACACTTCCTCAGATTTCAGTCTCTCTGCTGAAGACTTATCTCAAAATCTGCTGGAGCCTTTGAAGAAATTGTGGGGTTTAGTGCATGCTGCTGAGTTCTGGCAGTGATGTGTATATTCCAGTGGAGTGCTGGGGAACACTTCAGGAGTTTTTCTTCTTTTCTTTCTTTGAGTAGTACCTATATTGAGCTTCCATGACCTGGTTTTGGTAGCATGGGGGCCATGGGGGTGGCATTTGTGAGAAAGTGCGAGAAGCTGCAGGAAAAGCTCCCTAAGCCATGGAAGAGCTTCTGGAAAAGATTATGGTCTGTTGCTCTGTCCTAGGGTGACGTCATGATGCTTGTATCCCCAGTCGTTGCTCTGTTTATGCTGGATATTACGTTCTGTGCCTTCAAGACTGGTTTTGATGAGCAAAGCTTTGTTTTGTTTTGTTTTGTTTTGTTATCAGTTATTAGTCTGCTCACTCCCCCAGTGGTCGGCGGGACACAGAGACGGGGCGGTACACAGCGCAGTTTTTGCTTTTTGCACTTGCTTTTGCTTTGCTCTTGCTCCTGCTTTGCTCTTGCTTTTGCTTCTGCTCATTAGTTAATTTAGCTAGGCAGTCTGAATTTTCCCTGGACTTTTTCTCTTTCCTTGGAACTACATGGACCTGCTCCAGACTGGGATGCGGGGAAACATCGAGAGTTTGCACCTTGTGGCTGCAGCAGCCATTCCCAGTGCCAGAGGGACCAATAACAGAGCAACCAGCCCCAGGGAGACTTTCTGAATTTGTCATCCTTTTCAGAGCAGTGAGAGAGTGTTGTCATCCGGTATTGTTCATTTTGTGTGCTACGGAGTGCTTTGCCTGTTAAATAAAGAGGTTCTTTCCACTTCTCTGTGAGAAATCCTTCCCAAACTGGTTGCGGGGAGAGGCCGTGCGGGTTTGCATTCTGGAGGGGCCCCTTTTGGAGGTTTTCTCCCAAATTTGTCCTAAACCAGGACATGCTCTCTGTCAGAATTGTTATGCATCAACTTGCAGCTGAAGAGGAACAAATTTTCAGGGATTATTTCTCTTCAAATTTATTTTGTTGTAACTCAGAAGAAAAACAAAGAGGAGGTTCTCTGCTGGTGTCAAGTACTGCTCACAATTAGTGTAATAGTAGTTATTAAGTTGGGGGAAGCAACAACAGCAGTGCAGTGAGCAGTTCATGCAATACAAGGTAGAGCGCCACCCAAAAGATCCCAAGTGGATGCAGCTTCACAGTTTGGTTTTGCTCAGAAGTTTGTGCTGTTTTCTTTTCCTAGGAATGCCCCCACCTCCCTGCTGAAGATCAGAAGAATGAGTCTAGGAGTGGGGCAACTGCAGTTTTAAATCAATATGTGATGGTCATTTTCCACTTAAGCTCTGTCACCTTTGGGATAGGTACATGAGGCTTTTCCTTCTTTTCAATAATATGTCTGTAGAGGACCAAATTTTCTCTTTTCTTTTAATAGAAACTTTCCTAGAGTTGACATAGTGCTGTGGGGAATGAATGAAATTTCTAATTGCCACTGTAATCACTTGTATTGACAATCTACTAATGTTTGTGACTTGTCTGTATTCTCATCACAAGTGACTTGTTGGGAGACAAATACTAGTCAAAGAACTTTTATTTTATTTTTTTAACAATAAAAAAGTGGCATAGGAAAGCTCCTATAGATATGTAATTTTTCTCAAAAAAAACTTTGACATATGTGAAATCATGTTAACCTTCCCAGCTCCGCCTTGGGAGGTTTCAGAAGTATTATGATCTGGCTAAATTTTTCAGAGTTCGTAATAAAGCAACTAAAGAATCCTAACAGAAAATAAAAAATATCCCATGAAGAACAGTTCTCTTCACCTTCCTTAATGCCTTTTTGGTCGCAATGCTGTCACCTCAGCACAGTGCCATGGCGGCAGTGAGTCTGAGAGGTGGTGTCATGAATATGGTTCGAATAGTTTTGGGGGAATTGTTATGAATTTGGTTCGGGTGGTTTTGGGGAGTTCTTTGTTGTAAGGGGGGAGGGGGCCCAGGATTGGGTGGAAGCAATGGACAGGACGAGGCAAGGCGTGATTGGACGAAGACAACAACCAATCATTCGACGCCCTGAAGAAATGATTGGCCCAGAATGAACGATGCTAAGGGCCAATCAGAGCACCGAGATTCCACCAATCAGTGCGCGGATCCAAATTCCACCAATCCTGGACCCAAGGGGGGTTATAAAAAGGGGTGCTCTGAGCTGAGCAGGGTTCCTTCTGTGGGTGGTGGGATCAGTTTGTGATGCGGAGAGCCCAGCATGTTTCTAACACGTTAATTTTTATTTTCAGCTGTTGTGAGGGGATTCGGGCCCTCTATTATTTTCGGTTTATTTCTGAATAAACGACAACTTTTTTCATTTTTTTTTGAAATCTGGCCTCATTCATTTCGCAACAGTGGCAGCTCTGTGGCTCACACGGTGCTGCTGGCAGAGCCGGCTGCTGCCTACTCAAGGCTCAGGCAGGCCCCTGAGCTGCCTGGCTGCACAGCCAGAACCATCTCGATGCTGCAGTGCAGCCCAGAGGCGCCGCTCAGCCGGAAGCTGCAGGACTTGCCGGAGGGCAGCGCCGTGAGCTGGCAGTGGCGCGAGTGCGGCAGAAGCAGCCAGGCCGACAGCACCAACATCTGCACCCAGCGGGTGACTTTCTGCAGGTCCAAGTAGGATCCCGTGCAGAGACTGTCCAGCAGGTACCACTCCTGGTCCGTGGGCAGCTGGCCACCAGAGGCGTGGAGAAAGCACGTGTGCCCCAGCAGGTGCTCCCCGGAGCACAGGCACTCCAGCGCCACACGGATGCGCCTGGCTGGCGGCCGCTTCGTGCTCTCGGGGCTGAAGGAGTGGCCGGGGGGTGGCCGCAGGATGACCAGCGTGTGGTAGGTGCTGCTGCTCTCCTGGACGCTGCAGGCTGCAGGGCTGGTGTCC
>VYZP01072162.1:0-16228 GCA_013400635.1 Hypocryptadius cinnamomeus | reverse complement strand
CATGCTTTTCATAAACTCTGCATGCATGGCTGATCTTGTCTTAATAAACAATACATCCGTTAATCCCATGTTTGTTTGTTTGTGTCTCCAGCGATGCAGAGGACCATAAACCTCTAAAAAAAGGAAGCCGGACACCTTCAGACAGAACTGTGAAAAAAGAAGACAGTGATGATAGTTTAGTTGACTATGGAGAAGGTGTAAATGGTCAGTTCAATGAGGATGGCTCCTTTATTGGACAATATAGTGGTAAAAAAGAGAAAGAACCTGCAGAAGGAAATGAAAGCTCTGAGGCTCCTTCTCCTGTAAATGCCATGAATTCATTTGTGTAACCACAGAACTTGATCCCCTTGTATCTCCAGTTTGCTTAAAGCACTTGTACATCCTCCTTCTCATACTATGAACATGCAGGTAATGGAGCTCCTCACCACCAGATGTTAATGCTATGAGAATATGCAGGTTAACACCAGTACACAGCATAATGACACAGTAAGTGGTATGTTACTATGAATCAAAATAGGAAATTCAAATTTTGTTCAAAACTTGGGTATTTTTACTTTTTTTTTAAAGGAACTGACACAAACAGTAACATCAGCTTGTAATTTTGTTTCCTGTTGAAAATACAGTATAATGCATGGAGAAAAAACCCCTACACAACTCACAGATAATCTTGTGTACACTATAAAGACATGGTTTGACAATTTGTTATGCAGTCCTCAGCCGAATCCCTGGATATGAATTCCGTTCTCAATGTCAGAGTGTTATAGTAGTATTATATAGAACTTCAATGTCTTTGTGGACATTGTTGTGAAATTGGTGACTTAATGTCTAGCTATCATATGTCTTTTTGCAAGACAGTTAGGAACAGTATGTACAGTATATAAATGCTAAATGATTTAAGTATGACACTTGCATTTGCTGATGCTTAATGAGACCCTATTATCTGCTCTTAGCTCCTATTCCTTTATAGCCTTTTTAATCTGTCAAGTATTACAGCAGTACAGTGTTCTATTTTTACGTCAAAACATATTGAATTGATTTTAGGGCATAAAAGATATGCATTGCAATGCATTTTGGAATTTGTGCAGTCACTGAAAGAAAAACTTTAAAAATTAAGGAAAATATTCCAGAAAACACAGGGCAAAGTACATTCAGTGCCTTCATACAATGTGCATTCCATAATGTGCTGTGCTACTAAATCAGTTGGTGCAGTAAACTGTGATTAGCAGATTACTGTCATTGCCAAACAAAGGAAAAATGTGAAGAAAAAGAAGTGTTATGAAACTGTTGTGCTAAAAATGGAAAGTTTAAAATATTTTAAATTACACGAAGAAGAGTATGATTTTTTTTTTCCCCTTTAATAAAAGCATTCTACACAGTTACAGCACAACATGTTTTCATGGCCTTAGAATACTTAAAACAAAAATGAAAACAAACAAACAAAAATCCCAAAACACAACCAGAGTTAAATTATTTACTAACACAGCAAGGTATAAGCTCTTGTAAAATAAATAATTAAAAACCCAAACCAGCTGACTCCATCGGTGAGAGCGCATTTCTCTCTGTGTCCCAGCCTGATCAGTGTGGCAGCTTTGTAATTATCTCCAGCCTGAAGCAGTGTGGGGGTTATCGCTTGGAACCACAGCATTCCATCTGACAAGTGCTAACACAGTTTATTGGTAAAGGATTACCCTTATCGGTTACAAAATTCTTTTCTCGCATACTATATCAATCAAATGTTTACCTCCAAATATAAATTCTTATAACAACCTATGGTTGAAGGAATGCTCAGTTTCATTTGCCAATAAATTGGTTTTTCATAACTTGCATCAAGTTTAATTTTAAGTAAGCTTTTTATATGTAGATATTTTGTTGAATTTGTAAATACACTTAAAGCGTAGATGCTATATGCTTCTAGGTGTTACAGACAAATAAACCAAGAAAGCTTATGTTGTACTGTGTAAGAAGTACTATAGCCAATGGTGTGCATGGTATTTTAAAGCATCTACTTAATTTTTTTTTTTTTTTTGCTGTGAAAATAAAATAGCGATCTGCTCATTTACTGCAGATTCCAGCTGAACCATTCAGAGCTTTTGCCAGTGTACTACATTAGCCCATAGGACACCTTGCAGCTTTCATGTATATATTGTAGGTAAAGCACAACTGAAGTAATCCCAAATGTAACCCAGCTGTAATAAGCTTCTTTCGCACCTTTGAGCTTTCCATTGGTCAGTTTTTTTAATGGGAACTGAAATACAAAATGAATAATATGAACACTGATTACAAAGCACAAAGAGAACATTTCTTCACAGGATTTGCCAATGGTTTTGGTAAAAAAGAAATATCATTTTACTCTTATTTAATTGTAGATGCTGAATTATCTGTGCATGTGGGGGTAAACATACAGGCTCACTTCTGTAATAGTGCAACGGATTTTGTATTAAAAATAAATGTGGTTTTAAAATTTCACTGTTTGTTCTGTTTACACTAGCAGTAAAAATCAGATCGGATTACTCCTGTAATTAAGAATTCAAAGTAGAAAAACAGCATGAAGGAGCTCTGACAGAAGTTGTCCCCATGATGTTACAGAACTTCCATTACTGTTACAGAACTTCCATTATTTACAGGAAGTTGCATACCTTCACATGCTACCATTCGAAAAAATGGGACATTTGTCTGACCATTTCCCATTGAAATCTGTGATTTGCATTTTACTTCCTTGGATGTTTTTATTATTTATTTAGTTATATTACTGCAAAGAAAAGAACTGAAACAGTCATGTTCCATACCTGTAAGAGTGAATGAGAGAAAGTAAGAATGTTGATTTGAAATTAAGAGCCCTCAGATAGGATCCCAAATAAGGATTTTGTGTCCTAAAGGAATTGTCTGATGTACAAATTTATGGTTATCTGTTTTTAAATAGTATATGAAGTGAGGAATTTTCAGTCATCATTTTTTACAGTACACAAAATCAATTGCAATGCTCTTTTCATATCTTGTCTATCCTATATATGAGTGGAAACATACTGGGCAGGAGGGCAGCTGTTCTGCATGGAAGACTGCAGCAGAGCCATGGATTCCAAGAGATGCAGGTGCTTCAGGAGATATATCCAAAAGTTGATGTGTGGGCATGATGCTTGAAAGAGGGATCTTATCACTGAATCAGCAGCCATTCTGCCAGCCTTCCCATATGTAATTGGAAACTCCTGGATGTTTCAGCTCCTGTCATCTGCACAGACTCAGTTCTGGCACTTCTGTTTTCAAATATCTTCACACTAGCTTCAGATATCGGCTGCCTTTGTTTTTGTACAGGTATCTGTTGATTTTTGCAGCAATGTAAACTGTCTGGGAGATATGAAATACAGCTGTTTCTGTTTCAGTTAAATACTTCCTGAAAAGAGGGGTCTGAGTTCCCTAGGCTTAGTTGGGAAGAAGGATTTCATACAGTAACAGTTTTTGGAGACACACATACATTGTGCATGTTCCCCAAAATGTACTAATACCTATAGTTGCTACATTTTTCTTTTACTGATATACCTTTGCTTTTGATTTTATTCTCACTGAAGTGGTTGTATAAATCCTGAGGGAATTAAAGAGGATACCCCAATGGTAATTTTTCTTGTAATCTATTCTCACATTGTTCCTAGGAAGATAAAATTTCCTCATGGTTCCACTTAGCAAAGTGGCAAAAGATTTAGGAACCAAATTCTCTTTTCATGATGTCTGGTCTATTTTAAAACAGAAACTCTAGGAATTATATATGAAGAAATATTATCTACCATATGGAAGTGTCTTCTTTTCTGAAAAAAAAAAAGAACTGGGGAGCAAATCAGAAAGAGAATGAGATGCCAGTCATTTCTGAAAAGCAATTGTCCTTCGTTGTGTTTCTGTCCCACTCCCTCTCTTTTTTTCTCCCTTCATCTACCTTAGGAAAGAACATTTCAGAGACTTGGCAGAAGCAGGAACTGGTTTTGTGGGAAGATGGAAATAACTGAATAGGAATCTACCCCCAAATGATGCCCCTAGAGTGAAAGTAAATCCAACTGGCCATCATGTTTTAATCTCTGAAGCAATCTCTGGCTGCTCTTTGTACATGAGAAGTGGAAACTTTAGATCAAACTGTCAAGATAAATACATGTCAGCAGGACTATGACCAGCAGTAGATGTGATCTGTTGTGACTGTAAGCAAGGAGAAAAATGGTGATCCCAGTGTTCTCATGAATTTTGGCAGCAAAAATATACACAACATTCCTTACTGTGCTCACATGTAAATGAGCAGATAAAAAAATTGTGATCATGTTTGATACCTGAAGGATGGATTCTTCATTTGGGGTTGGAGAAGTTTGTGCTAATGTGAATTTGGCAGCACTGGCTTTTGTCCCTCCGAGAAAGCTGCACAGGATAAATTAGAAGCCAGCTGGCAAGTAATAGGTTTGCACATGTTTAAATTGAAGAGAGGCAGGGCAGGAGACAGCTCCTGTCACCTGGATCCAGCCAGCCTTTTGACCTGTTTTGTCTTGCCCTAAGGTGCTCAACTAAAATAAAGAAGTTTAGAAGGTAATGTGGTTTCCCTGCCAGCTGAAAAAATCCCCACGGCATCATGTCAGAAATCTAAGCCAGTGTTTAGATTTAATTCTGCCTGGCTTTCTGTCACATTTTGGATATAAGTGATGAGGAGGAAACATACCTGGTCCATGCGGTACAAATACGGGTTTCAGACCTGAGCTTTCAAACAGGGAAAGTCTAGGAAGTCCAGTTCTGGTGCCAAACTTTTTAAAAATTAACAGGTCTTGCACTACATTGAGGAATGAACTACATTTACCTTTGACAGCAAGCTGTACTTGATATGTATCTTCCAGAGGGTGCTGCCATATTTCCCATGTTCCCAGGATTTCAGAAGAGGGATGCTTTGGCTTTGAAACCCAGCATCTTACCTGAGAGAGGATAGCAGCCCACTCCTCTGCCTTGTGTTTGCAAAGATCTGAAGGGCTTCACGACGTCACAGGACTAAGGGAACAAATGAAGTTTTCTAAATGGCAGTGTTCAGGATATATTTCAAGCAGATGTTCTGCAATATATGTACTGTAGTGAAAGAGAGTTATGGTCATGCTGGCCATGAAAAGTTTGCCTGCTGGTGTGGCAAGAAGAGGTAGTGAAAATGAAACTGTTGGGACAGAGAAAATGCAAGAACAAAAGTATAATATGTGAGGTTTCTTGGAAAGAGTTGAGAAACAGCCAGTAGGATAGTTGGCCTGAGTGGCGAAAAGAGAAAAACAGGCAAGTGGCAGAGGCAGCAGGAGCCCTTGCTAGTGTGGAGCAGCACAGCCTGCTGGGTGCAGACCAGACTATCTGTTGGTGACAAACAGCGTAAAATAGATCAATAGGACATCATTCTCCTTCCAGATTTTTAATTATTTATTTAGTTATTTTTCCAAGAGACTTCGACTTAAGACAATCTTAAGACATCTTTATCTTAATCTTAAATATGTCTGTCAAACAATTGAGAATTGCCAGGAAGTTTGTAGGTTTGGCATAGGGGAAGTACTAACCAGCTGGACAATCAAACACACAAAGCAGTTGATTTAATTTCCTTACTTTGTGAAGTAAGCTAAAACTATGTCCTGGAAAGCATCTGCTTTCTGCAGGTATAGGACAAGGCAATCTGAAGAGATACTTTTCCCTGTTCTTAGGAATTTGACTAGTGGTGTTCCAGTAATATGAGGAAAGTGGGCATTCTCCTAGCTTTTGAGATAAGGAAGATACAAGGGAGCCATATAAACTATTTGATAGATGAAGAACCTACACAATGAGGTCTCCAAACATGGAATACCAGAATTAATATTTTTAAAGAGATTTTTCAAGAATAAAACTGAAGAGAGGGGGGGAAAAAAACTAATTGCAACAGTTTCTGGACAAGTCAGAGGACAGATGAATGCTGGCATGGACAAGAATAGGTTGATTTCCAGTAAGGAGATGGAAAATGGCCTTTGCTAGGCTATGTGATGGCCTGTAGGCACAAATACCACATGAAAAGCACAAGAAAACTGGTTACCCTGCCTACAAGTGAGTACTATAGCTTTTATTTTCTATCAGTACAAACTGCAATTTTTTGGTATAATTATATCACTTTAACAATTAACCAGCGAGAACTTCTGTTTAGCTGAGATTGTTTTTTCTTCCTGTCCTTTTCACTACAGGTGCTTGGTTCCAAAGCTTTGCTTTAACAAGGAAACAGCCTGTGCTGTTCTACTACAATTAGATAATGACCATAAACTTTATCAAAAGGGAAACTCATATATATTTTTTGAAAATAGGCTGATTTATCTTTTTTTATAATGAGAGGCAAACAAGCCTTCAATCACTAACATTTAAGCAACAATTGACCACTAGAGGGAAGTTACAGTTGTTGGTTAGCAGCAGCCCAAAGCATCTTAAGTTCACATGCCATGTTAATGGATATAAATGTGTGTGTGTGTGTGTTTGTATCTATCTATAGATATAAAGGTACTATAAAATAGTGGTTAAAAAGAATAAGACACAAGTTCATAATAACTTGCTTGTTTTGCGTAACACATTAATTCTTTTTATTTATACAACTATGACCTTATTCTAATTCAATCATTTGTTATCATGATTTTAAATTGCAGGGACATTTGGGGCAGAAGTACTGTTTGAAAAGTAAACTGGCAAGAGCTATGGGACAGGGATGCTTGGTCTGAAATCCGGCAGATAGCCGTGTTCCAAACGCTTTTTTGAGGCAGAATCAGAAGCTAGATGAATGTCTCGTTAGGCTGTCAGTTCCCAGATATGTGTCTGTAGGTATGTGTGCCTGGCAGCTGTACAATAATAAAAATTTTTAAAATGCTGTTGACCTGGTTGGTGTGTAGCCAACTAGCTCAGCTTTTGCAGTTGATGTGAAGCCTACACTGCCACAATGGGTTTGGAAAAAGCGCTGCCGGGTGCTGCTGAACCCGTGCAACTGGAGGGGACAGGTTCCCATGAGAAGTGCAGGAGTGCAGCCTGGCTGGGCAATCTGTAGGGCAGCGGTTCATCTCACTGAGGTACCATGCTTGATCTGGTTTTGAATTTGTCGGGATTGCCCTTAATCTCTGTGTCAGAGAAGAAAAGCTTAAGGTCTTGACGCAGGAGGATGGGAGCATCTCGTCAGGCAGCAGAGTGCTCTCCGGCGGGAGCAGGGCTCAGCACGGTGCCTGCTCCGCGCCCCTGGCTCTGACAGTCTTTAGGCTGCCCCTGTTAGAGCGTGTCCAGGACGGTGACCACCGTTAAGTGTTTTGATCAGGATGGGTAACACACGGCACATTTTCAGTGTCGCAGCCCCAGGAGTCCTGCTGCTCTGAAATGAGATAGAGAAATGCTGAATTGATTCACGTTGTCAGGCAGCATCATCTTCAGAGGGACTCTGCCTGCGGGAACCAGCTCAGCACGTCAGGGCCCATTCGTGTGAGGAGGACAGAAGCTCTGCTCTCTGGGATTGGCATCACATCATCCTTGTGGTGGCAGTGAGAGGTGGAAGGGGGAGGCGTCTGCAGGGTGTGCAGGGTGTGCATGGCTTTGTAGCTGGAGACTTGTTGCATGGATTGAGGCAGCAGAATAAAATAAGAAAGCCTGAGGTGTTAAGAAAATAACAGAAGCTTTCAAAACACTGCTGTAGAAAGATCATTGTATATCAGCATCATACCAAACAAATAGGTGCATGCTGCTTTAGAGATGGGAATGCAGCCAGAGGTTAATGATTAACAATGAAGAAAATTTAGCAAGTTTTTTATTTTTTCTGGTGGTGAGAGCAGGGATGCTGAAAACTAGAACCCAGGACAGATGTTTTCGATGGAGCAGGCAGTCTCCACCCTGACAAAGCCACTGAAGCTGCTTTCATTTACACCAGCTGAGACTAGTGCTTGTGGCATTTTAGGCAGGTCTTCAGGCAGAGTTTTGAATATAATGAGTATTTTTTAGTGAGTATCTGTCTAATAGAGTGTCAGGGTCTCTCCACTAATGACAGCAGCCTCAGCCTCCAGGGGCGACATCACAGACACAGCCAGTTTACATGTTGGAGATAGTTATCTATCAGAATTGTGATCTGTTTTTTCTAAATCACATTTTCTAAATTCAGCCTGCAACTGAAAAACATTCTACTAAAAATACTAAAAAAGCAAAACACTTAAATTATGTACCTAATTTTGGTGAGATTATTGTTCATTGCTTGTTCACTAACAATTTGTAATAATGATAATAATGTAACAGGCCTATTGCAGAAGCTTAGTCCATGTTTTTATGAGGCTTGCTATTAGGATGTACATTTTAATTCTACACATAAAAGCTTGGAGAGAATCACTGCAAAATGCTTTTTACTTCTTGATAAAAGTTTCTATTTTAATGGCTGGATTTTGTTGTTCCAAGTAAAAAATAGAAGAAAGAGGATAAATTTCACTATCACTCATAAGCTTTTCTGCACGTTTAGTTCTGGTTTTTGTTGTGTGTCAGGCTTTTTTTTTTTAAATGCGTCTAGTAGAATAGGTTTCAAGAGTGATTTGCATCTATTCATCACTGGTTGATGAAGTTTTCAGTAAGATGTTCAGAGAAAGATTATTGTGTACCATAATGTCTGTCAAAAATCTGATGTGACAATCAGTGCAACCTATTCCTGCATTTAGCAAGTCTTTCCCTGTAACTCAGATTTTAATGTCAAAGCAGCTTTCCATGTCAGACTTGAATTGGTATAAAAATATACAGATACTGAATTTGAAATGTTCAGCTACTTCAAGTGACAAAATAAAAACTAATGTATGAAACACATGGATTGCTCTAGTTCTAGACAAATGAAAAAACAGTAAATTATGGGGGCTTAGGGGGTTGATTTCTATTGAAGATAACATAAAGTGAAGCATATAGGAGCAGAAATTATAGCCTTGCTGAAAGTCTTGCCATTAGTTTATGTTCTGGTCTCACATGAAGAGCTACAATTCCTCCACCCCACATACAGCCTTAAGTAGCCAGCTCTGCTCTCAGGCAGGGCTCTTACCCATGGCCAAATCCTACCACCATCACAGAGAGGAAGAGTTATGGGGGAGAAAGGTCACTTAAGGAAGGCTAATCCTTGAAGCACATTTGATTTTCCACTCCTTCAAAGTGCTAGATGAACATCTCGCACAGTACCCAGGCACGCACTGGAAACAGTTCCTGCAAACAAGGTGGCTGTGGCCACTTGGTTTAAATTTGTCTTAACAAATGTTTTGTTGTGTAGTTTGAATTTCACTTTATGAAGTGAATTTCACTTTATTTTCTTTTTTAAAGAACTGACACATCTGGAGTTATTTATACAAAAAAAAAAAAGGAAAGGAATACAGAGTAAACCAAGGCTTTGTGCATCTTCAGTTCAGGCCAGCAAATAGAAATAGACCAGTGTGTTACCACATAGAAGATCAAAGACACATGAAGATGCCCACCTGAGTTGGCAAGATCACCCCTTTTCCTTACACAGGGCAGAGACTTTTACTGGCACAGAGATGAACATTTACCAAGGTTAGGAGAGACCAGCCTACCCAGTGTCATGAGGTTCCTCATCATGGGAATGGCCCTGAGCCACTTTTGCACACTCAAAGAAAGTGTGCAGAAAGCATTATTTCCAAAGAATAGGTTAATGTGTTTCCTTTGCCAGCATACGAAGAGCCTGCCTGGTCAGAGAAAAAGGGGAAACCAGCATCACCCAGTGTCCAGGTCTTTCTAAGCCAGTGTGATGTTGATGTTGTCAGTCAAGCTGTCTCCACAGCAAGCATCCCCTAACCCTGCTGCAGGGCGAAAACGGAGACAGAGCAGGACTTGGAGCTATGTGCCTGAACCCCTACTGAATTAATCTCTCTGGAATTACTGATCACAAGTGAACTATGCTAATGCCAAAACAGGGTATCATGGTTGCTGAGGAAGGGCCTGCTTTGGTGTGGAGAGCCATGTGTCATTCTTGGGTTCTCTTTTGTCTTGCCATAGTGGTTGACTCCCAAGATAAGCTGTGACTTATGTAAAATCAAGTGGCTAGATACTGTGCTTTTTTGTTAATTCACATTGTTATGTGTAATAAGTGTTGATGCAGCAGCTGTGGATAGGACAGACAAACTAAGTACTGAAAATGAACCCCTGAGTATACTGTGAATAGGCCACCCATTAGTGCTCTTTCCTGACCTCGTGATAAACAGGATATATTTACTGCATGTTACACTGTTGTGCTCTTACCTTGCATGCTGGTCAACAGAACACTTGGAACTATTCTGTTGACTTTTGGCTTCTTAGTTCTGATAGAGATACTTGAGACACATGTAAAGGAGTAGGAATTTAGACATCAGCATGGATTTCCTAAGCACATTAACTTTACAGTAGATCTTCATGTCCAGAAAACCCTTCAGAAATGAGTACACACACACACACACAGACACACACCATTTTCCTGTACGAAACAAAAAAGCATTTGTCCTCACTGCCTGAAACATCAGAGAGTAAATCCTGAGAGAGCTTGTGTCATGCAAAATGAGTATATTCCTGAGATGCTGCAGGTTGGTGGCTGTGAATCACAGTGCTGCTCCTGAGATCTGTAAGTTTCATTGCTCCTCACAGCAACAGGTAACAAACTAAAAGTGCATCAGTTCAACTCTTCTAAAACTGAATGTCTTTGGGTTTTACCCCAGCTGGCAACTAAGTACCACACAGCCGCTCGCTCCAAATGGTTTAGATAAACATGTTTGTTGAAAGGTTACTGGCCAGATTGAATAGCCCCAGGCATCCTGCTTCAGTTTTGGCATGGGTCCATGCACCACCCTTGCAAGAAAGGTTGTAAACTTCATTAATCTATCCACTACTCTTTTTTTTCACCTTCTAACATAATAATGAGCTGAAAACATGCCTCACCTTGAAGTGATGAAATTAAAATATATACTGATTAAAATAAATTGCACATACCTGAGCTGCATGTGAGCAAGTGTTAGTAATGTGATATTACAATTACCAATTGAACCCTACATTTTCAACAGGTATGCTCAAACCACATTCAGCATATATACATATTTCTACTGAATTATACATATATCCAGGTATTTTCAGTCATAATTTCTTAGAACACTCAAACCAGTGCTGAAGCCTTCCCTTGTTCCTAAGGTTCAGTGTAGCTTTGGAACATGTTTGCATCATTCTGCATTAAATCAAACAACTGAAGTTAAGGCCTAATGCAAACATGCATTTGCAGTGTTGGTGACTCTGCACTGGCCTCAGTGGATTTGTCTCCACTGTTAATTAGAAGCATCCCTGGTCCAGGATCAGTTCTGGGGCCCCAATCAGCCCCACAGCGCTGCTGTCAGCTCATTACCAGGCTGTCTTAAAGGGCTCTGCAAGTGCTCTGTAGGGTCTCAGAGGTACCTGCTCCCAGTTGGCAATGGAGACAGGACTGTGTGAGCTCTGGCTCCCTTCAGGGCTGTCTCAGCACGTTCCATATGCCAAACAGTTAAGATGTACTACAGCCATGCTGCAGGAAGAATGCAATCCTGTGCCACTACCACAGCTTCAGGCCAGGCGAGGGTGAAGGAGGGTCAGGCTGAGCCTCAGTGGGGGCAGCTCATCCCCTGCAAAGTGGGGTCTACACAGGGTTGTCAAGACCAGGTCTGTGCTCCTTGGTCTTGTGGCTACCACCTCATCCTACACCTTCTTTAGTTTGAGAATATACACTTTGCTGCACTTCTCTGGTCCTGAGACAAATGTGCCACCCTGAAAAGGGACAGGGGGAGAGAGGGAAGATATCCTTCAACTTTAAATAAAACACCCTAAAATTACCCAATCATATTTTCTGAGAAAATAAATAGTTGGTTTATAAAACTCAGCTCTGCATGTGTACTTTTGAAAGCAGAGCAGTTCAGTTGCCTACCAGAAAGCAAAATCCCACTGAGTTCACTGCATTGTGAAATAAAATCCAAAGTGGCTAGTAGGGATAATATTCCACTCTTCTGTGAGGTTGAAGACTCTCCCCAGCTAATGAGAGTATAGAGTAATTGATCTTGTGTGGCTGGCATATTTTATTGCAGTGCTCAGCTTTTGCTCCGTGATCACAGATGACTTTTATGACAGGTTAGTTTTCCAAGGCTGTTTTCTTTTCTCTCTCATATGGCATGATCTATTTCTTAAGATAACAGAATTAAATTAATTAAGTTCCATAGTTTGCTTGAGACACAAGAAATCATCACTATTAAAGATGTCTATTTAAACTGTGTTTTAAAAATATTTTCATTTTTAAGGATATGAACTAACAGCAAAAATGAATAGGATAAAGTGCACAGATCAGAGAACATGCACGTATCATATACATAGGGTGGCCAGCATATATGATGTAGGTGTACCCAGTTTAAGGCACATTTAATGTACTTTACTAATTCAAGTATTTTGAATTAGTACTTTGTACTAATTCAAGCATTAACACCCCAACAGAATTCAGGAGTAAGTGCCAAAGAAGAGAGCATAGGAGGGGTGAGGATGGTGAGGAAATAGGTAAGCAACAGACCAGAGAAAAAAGGCAGGGATAAAAACAGTGTAAGTGACCAAAACTAGACTTTCCTGCCACAGATGTATTTACATCTGCAGCTTTGTAAGAAATTAATCTCTAAGATCTTCACATCGGTTTTCTATGAATAGGCAAGAATAAATCCACCTAGAAACACTTTATTGCCACTATGACATGAAGGAACCATTAACCTTGAAACAAAAAGCAAGAGATGAATGGCTGACTGGCCAAGCCTAAAAGAAAACTGCCTGCCCATTGCTGCATGTACATTTGTGTGATGCCTTAAAATGGTTTTTTTGGAGGGAAAAGAACCATTTTAGACCCACGTAATAGCCGCTCTTCTACCAAATAGTAGTTAATAAGACATCCATGAAGAATTGAGTTGACTTAAATACTTTATTCTAAAGGGTATTTAGCAATCATGTTCTCACTAAATGGATAATTAAATAAGTCATACTCCCCATTTAGAAATGAAGTTCATTGTTAATGGACCTAATATCTGGGTGCACAGGTTTTTCTCAGAAGCCAGCCCCCTTTGGGAGCCTCACATTGCACTAAAAACTCCAAGCTCAGAAAACATTGCTTTATGTTTTGGATAGTCAAACCACAAGTGGTAGACTACAGGCATGTATGTTATCAGCTTCAAAATTAGTAACTTCCTGTGGGTAATAACCTTAAGGGTAAATTGAAATTTATGTGGCAGTGAAGTTAATGGAAATAAGAACAGATTTTCACTGTTCATACCATATACTTTTCCAGTGGGTTCAGTTTGCTGTTGTGCTGCCCTGACCACCATGTGCCCTTCTGGTAGTGAAAGAGAGCAGAGTTACTCCTCAGTCCATGTCAAACTGCTCCCACTGAGTAGGACTGGACAGGTTGGAAAAAGACAGGTTTTTCTTTATGAAAATTAAAAACCAGGACTGTCAGAATTCAATGTGGAAAAGAGATCTCAATTAAATAAGTCTATTTTTTACTACTCATGTCTGTGATTTTCCTCCATGAGATCAGATCCATCATCAGAAGGAATCTGGTATGATTGTTATTATTTATATTACGAAAACACAGTGAGGCTTTTAGAGATCCCAATATGTTAAGTCATAGTAAAAATGTGATTGGGCCCTTTGTATCCAATTTAAGTTGCTTTAAAAAAAACAACTTAGCTTTTGACTTTAAATTCATCTTTTTCCTCTCACAAGACACACTGATAAGATAGTTCTCTATTTTGCAAATTCTCTTCAATAGCAGCCAACTGTAAATCTCAGGTCCATGTCTTAAATCCAATCTGCTAAGAGTAAAAATGCACATTATGGACTGGGAGAGGACATGGAGACACAGCAGGACCCATGGGACTTGCCACTACCCACTTCTCTAAGATGTTAATTTCGATCAGTCCCACATAGCAGAAGGAACCGGCTTAACTTTTTTCTTCCCCAGGAACTGAAAGGGTGTTGCTTAAGGGACAGATTCTTATAAAAATATACCACCTTCAGCTAAAAGCAGAAGTTAAGGTACACAAATTTATTCAGTAATACTGTTTAGAGGTTCCTGAGCAAGCTGACATAGAATGTAGTTGTCACTGCAGGAATTATGTGAGGGCTGGTGGAGAGAGGGAATGAGGGGAGTGGGGGGGAGCTTTTGGTGGTCAAAGGAAAGGCTCCTGTTTTCTTCTGCCACCATCCTCAGATCCCTTCTCCTTCCCCAGACCCAGGGGAGCCTGTGTTAGGCATTCTATTCAATGTGAAAGCTGAAAGTTTTTTGAATAGAAGTTCATTGCAGCAGATTTTCTGCCTAATCTCAGGGGCATTTAATTTGTTAGTTTAGAAATGGGAGTGTCCCTTCAGTGTATTTTGAGGATACAGCCACAGCATTACCTTGGTAAAGGCTGGGTATGATATGGATTTGTCCTGTATATGATATGGATTTGTCCTCATAAGCTCTTGGCCCTAGACCTTACTTTGTACAATCAATAAAGTTCAGGAATCTGCTAAATCAGAATGATTTAGCAGTTTGAGTTAGCAAACTAAAATGTTACAGTCTGGAAAATTAATGCAGGAAAAAAGGAACAACATATTCTGGGTAATTTACATTTTGAATAGGGAGAGAAATCATGGAACTTATGGGTTGTAAATCTTTATAGAGTTTCACTGTAGGTGCAATTAATTATCAATTTGGAATCAGAAAACTCAAAATATGGGCAAATTCATTAAAACAGGAAGATAAATGGGGAACTGTGCAAAAAACCCATTTGTTCTTAAATCACAGATTCTGTAGGAAATCAAATCTCTGCCCTTGAAGAAAGATATCTCAGTCTGTTGAATCCTGGCATGGGTGATTTGAATCCATCGTGTTAGAAGTATAGTGCTCCTGCTGGAAGAACTCCAGAAATGAGATTAGCAGTTGTTCAAGCAGGAAGTAATAGAAGCAATTCAGCCTCCTCTGGGGAAAGGTAACACCACAACAATGTGATTTTCCTGGGATAATGCAACATTAGGCTGGTGAATGAGTTGATGTCATTGATAAAAGGTAGAGTGGAAACTGTGATTACTCCAGTGAAATAAGTTTCACTCTAAGAGAAAGGGCATAAATCATGATATGTACCTGAAAAATAGCCTGACATTATGCCCAAGAAGATGAAACACACAGGGGTATCATACAAAAATTTTTGAGATTATATTGATGGCAATAATCCATCACCCAGCATTTAGGTTATCAATTGTGAATGTCTAGATACCATCCAAAATCCAAAAATTGACAAAATAATATTCATGAAGCTTCTAGTTTTGCCCACACAGCTGCAGAAAGAAAAGCTGAACCCTGACTCTTTGGTGCCCTTGGAGCTCAGTTCTGTTTTGAATTGACATGGCAAAGAGGTGAGGTCCCACAGCCCTCTCCTGTGCTGGGTCCACAGCTATCACTGATGTGATTTCACAGGCCTGTAGTGCAGTGAATGGCTGTAGGAGATGATGTGCAAGTCAGCACCCTAGCCTGCAGCTGGAGATGTGCAAGTCAGCACCCTAGGCTGCAGCTGGAGAAAATACCTTTTCTCAGCCACTGAGAAAAGGTATTATTTCAAACAAATGCATGGTATCTTTTTTAATTATCATTCCTGAAAGAACACAGAACACAAGAAGAAGCTGAGCCAGTAGGACAGGAAGATACATACAAACTAAGAGTAAAAGCACTGATGGCAATTTGGCAGCCTAAGGAGTACTAGAGGGATGATAATGAATAGGAACTGTTTTTTCAGGCACTGAATACAGCTACTGTGATTCAGATTTGGAAGCTCTATAAAGGTCTGTAAAGAGTAGGAAAAAACCATTATTGAGACTCCAGCTCTGAGCAGATCCTATCTCCTATCTGAGGGTCAGAGCTTGGTGCTATGATAACACATCTGACTGCTTAACTGGAATGTTTTCATAGCTATGTATAAAATGATTTCTGGGAAGACAGACCTGCAGCTGAGCCATTTATCATTGTTTATGGGCTGGCTGGGTACAGACCATGTCTCAGGAGCAAAGATGCTTCCTGTAGCTCTACCTTAAGTGTACATATCAGAGTAGACATCCTTTACTCCATGACTGGCACTCTTTCTCTGCATTGGAAATGAAACAAATCTGGACTCTGTGGTGTCAAAGGAGCCCATAAATGCTCTTACGGGTCCAAAATAGTCCCTTTCCAATT
>VYZP01072161.1:1107-13434 GCA_013400635.1 Hypocryptadius cinnamomeus | reverse complement strand
TGTGTGTGTATATATATATATATATATAACTATATATTGTAGTTAATAAAGTTTTTTCCCTTCTCTTTATTCCTAAACTGGAGCCTGCTTTGCTGTATTCCTGGTCACATCTCACAGCTGCCACTGGGGAAAGTGTATTTTCATGGGGGCACTGGCAGTGTGCCAGTGTCAAACCATGACAGTCACAGCCTCCTCTCACCTGCTCCAGTGTGTGTGCCTGGTCCACAGGCTGCAGGTGGATCTCTGCATCTCTGATGTCCTCCGTGGGCTGCAGGGGCAGAACTGCCTCACCATGGGCTGCAACATGGGTTGCAGGGGAATCTCACCTCTGGCACCTGGACCAGCTCCTCCCTCTCCTTCCCCACTGACCCTGGTGTCTGCAGGGCTGCTTCTCTCACACATTCTCACCCCGGTCTTCCATGACTGCAAATGCATCTGCGCAATTACTACTTTTTCTTAAATACGTTATCACAGAGGCGTTAGCACCACTTCTATTTGACTCAGCCTTGGCCAGCCCACCAGTCTTGGAGCTGCCTGGCACTGGCTGTGCTGGATATGGAGGAAATTTCTGGTAGCTTGTCACAGAAGTCACCCCTGTAGTGTGGTCATCCCTGCAGTGTAGCCCCCCCGTCACTACCAATGCAAATCCAATACAATGGCATCTTTAGTGATAAAATCATAAGAATAGGATAAGACTCAGACAAATAGAATTCTTGATTAGAATTCTGGACATTTCAGGCAGAGATAAATACTAAAGTGCAGTGATCCAGGATTTCCAGAGGAAAAGGGAGTATAACTGCATTTGCACAGGTATTTGAGAATTATCATTGCAGTGTTCTGGGGAGTCTTGATCTAAGATACCATGCTTGAAATAAATTTGTGAAAGTAAACAATCATTTTAGAGTAAAACAACCATTTAAGTGTAGCCTCTGTCCTGACAGTGTGTAGCAGCAATTAAAGTCTGAGAAGACTTTCCTGAAAGAATACTTAGATGCAGGTTTGGGCAGGAGTAAATAGTCACAGGCTGTTCCTACTTGGTAAGATTGGGGAAAAAAAGGCTTCAGCGGAGGTACATCTGGAACTACAATGCCAACTTTATTTAACAGTAGAGTGAATCCAGGCTGTGACATAATAGTTGAGTTTTTGCAAGTCTGAAGGCCCTTTTTATTGTGAGACACTTCCAAGGACTGTTTAGTCTGTTTCAGCTATTCTCAAAGTGAAAAAAAAGTAGTTTAAAACAAATGCTAGGCTCATTTATTCTGAGCTGTTACACACATCCCAGCTTTTTGCTGTGTCATCATGAGACTCACAGAGAGCTTGGACCTGTACAGAAAATGTCTTTGGTAATCAGAACCAGAAAAGATGCAAAGTCTGAATTTTCATTAAATAATGCCATGTATTTCTGTGGGACTGAAGGTACTGAGAACAGGAATTTCCAGCCTACTACTCAGTGGTACCTGTTGACAGCACTGAAAATTTTACAGACCTGTGGAATTCCTTACTTTAACATGTCTGACATATATTTTGTGTTAGAAAAATGATTAGAGGCATATCAGACGTCTAGAGAGAAAAAGTGAGCTCTGAGGTCAGAACATCTTCCCCTTCACTTTGCTTTAATATTATTTTCAGGTTTGGGTTTTCTCTTAATAACAGAGCAAAACTTACATTTCTCTAAATGCTTTCAGAGCTATCTTTTCTGATTCATGAGTTGTCCTTTTCTCCTCCATTCCTGTCTCCTTGCCTGGAAATCAACTGCCATGTCTGTAGTAAGAGCAGTGTATGGCCTTCGTAAGGTACCAGGGATAGGCTGTGGAGGCAGACCAGGGAATCCTCTTGGTGTGTAGATCCAGTCTGCTGCAGAAGCAAAGCATGTCTTTTCCTCCTGGATAGTGTGAGAAGATAGTGTTTCATTCCCTTACCTTTTTCCATTTGCTTAATTTCGCTCCCTTACTTATTCTCAGTGTACATTACAAAAAGATACCATCTCACCCCCTGAAGTCACTGCAATTTCCTGTTGGGTGAAAAGATTCCTGTGTACTCCCTCCGAGATTCAACACATTGTTTAAAGTGGTGCAAACATCTAAGATGTCATATTGGCATGAAATTTAAACCCTTACACTTGCAACTACATTAGCTTTTACACTGTGTCTCTTCTCTTGATTACACAGCTTGACACTTGAATATTTTTTTTCCTGTTCAACCTATAGACAATGTCTTTGAACACCACAGGAACAAAATTTGAAGTAGATATTCATACTGTCCTGAATGAAAATGGTTATACAGGCTAGATGCACTGCAGCAAACACACTAACTTGCACTTAGCTCCTGACGTCATTGTTTTATTGTCAGTAGTAGTAATAATTGCAGAGCTTATAGTGCTGTGGCACTTAGCACCCTGACTGAACAGAACAGAACCACAGTGTTGGGTTTTGGGAAGACAGTAGAAAGGTAAACTCCTGCCTGACTTCCCTCTTCCCACAAAAAGATATCCTGGTATTATCCTTCTCTCTCATCATTCTTCTTATTAGAGCTGGGAATTTTTTGCATTTCATATTTGAGAACTTCTGGCTTATGAGATATGTTGTGTCTCTAGCTTATGAACTTCCATGCCAGTAGAAGTAACTAATCTATTTGTTCCAATATTCCTCTATAGCTGTGTCAAATAGTTCAGGACATTTTGAGAGGTGACCAACAGATAATTATAGAACAATGGAGTCACATATAAACCATTCTTACCACAATCAGCAATTTACAAATTAGCTATAGATTCAGCTGAAAATTTCTGTTATCCTGAAATCCTTCAAACCAGAAGATAATTTCTTGGCCAAATACTGAATCTGAGTGTCTTGTTTTTCATACACATAATTATGGAATGCAACAATTACAATATTCATAAAGTTTCTAATTCTAAATAGGTTGGAGTGTTTTGGGGGGGATTGGGTTTGGATTTTTTCTTGGGGTTTTTTTGGGTTTTTTCCCCCCTTCCTTCAAAAATATTACATAGTTTGTCTGATTTTTCTCTGCATGCTTTGGAGATAATTGTTTGCATTTGCAATGTGTGCGGGCATAACATCTGCCTCAGAGTGAGTTGCTGTGCTCACTACTCAATGAAGCAGTGGAGCATTTGAAATGCAGGAACATCCCTCAGACATCGTTGCTAGTTAATGATTCTTCATGCTCTGAATGTTGCATCTCATGCATTCTGTGTCTATTAATCTTAAAATGACACACCTCACCTTATCAGTAGTCTCACTAAGAAACATATCCAACAAAACCTGAGAAGAGCCTTTTGAGAAGCCATGAAGTATCTTTATCATTCAAAAAAGAAAAAAAAAGTTGAGAATATTGTTCTCCCTGTGCTCCTCTGTAAATCACCAACATTTAACTTGGAGGTAGTCATGCCTAATCAGGCTTCGTAGACAGAACTGAAAATTAACAAACATCCTGCTGATCTTTTCTGATAATTTTTTTTTTTTCCCCATATCCATCCTGGTGTCTGGAAATGAGGCAAGCATTAGGTTAGTAGTCTGAACAGCTAAGCAGATGTGAATAAAAATCAATGATAAATGCACTGTTCAGGAGCATGGAATGAATCTAAAATGGCACATTTACAAATTTAGATCAAATTAAGAAAGAATTTGCAAGCTGTTCAAAATCAGTGTGCACATCAAAGAGGAACTTGCACTTTTTGAAAAGAACGATATATTCTTAAAAGACTATTGGGGAACATTTTAAAGACAAGGTATTTTAATCCAAATTTTAAACAACAATCTATTTTGTTTGTTTTGGCATTTACTTGGAGCTCTAGCTAAAACATTGCCTCTCCTAACTGGTGCAGTCTTTCTACAGTCAAGGTTCTTAAATCACAAGGTATGTTTTAGTGATTAAGCCCTTTGTGTGAAACACTGTATGGTAGTCTCAAAAAGGAAAAGTGGGTAGATTTGCGGTAACCTGTTGTACTATAGAGATTCCCAGTAGGGTTTGACAAGCTTTTCTTTCTTATATCCTGAATGAAACTAGAGTGGCTTACATTAAATATATCCTTGAAAAAGAAATCACCTTGAAGGCTGCCATCAAGGAAAAAGGAAAAAAGAGAAGGCAGCAGGGAAACTCTTGCACAGTGAACCATAATTTCAGTACAAATGACTTGAATAGTTCAAGAAAACTCAGGGTCTCAGTGCTTCCTGAATCTTGAAACAGTCTATTATAATATTTACTTTGAATAACAATTTTTCTCTCAGGATAATATGCAACACTTTATACCAACACATTTTAGAGTAATAGTAAACCTTAAAAGGAGATCAAATAATGCAGAAATTGAAAGATTAGGAATTTTAAAACTCACTTATCTGTATCAAAGAGGATCATAATGAATTTCATGTGGGACTCAGAAAGTTCTTACTAAGCTAAAATCTGAATTATATTGTTTAATAAAAATAATAATTTAAGTTATTTTTTCCCAAGGTCGTACAACACAGAGGAATTTAAGATTTGTGTGTCAGTACCAAAGAATATTAAGAGGTACCAAGCATTAGATCTTGATTTCAAGTATTTGCAAGACTTTTCTTTCTCAATCTTGAACTGGTCTAAAAGCCAAAATGACCATTAAATATTATTCTATTTACTAGTTTGCAACCAGGCTGTCCCTAAAAAACCATTGTGGTGGGAAAAGAATATTAAAAGAATAGAGCATTTTGAAAATTTAAAGATAACACATGATTTACAGAAATATCCTTCTCAAACTAACAGAAATTTGAAATATTTTGAAGCTCTTCTGGGCTTATTTAGATTTCAGCTTGTTAAGGACTGAGTTGATGATGACACATTACGTGACAAGTAGTTCAGAAACACCTAAAATAAAATTTCCTTAAAGTACAAAACTGAAAAGTAAAACAAAACAATTTATCTGTCTTCAGAATAGTGGATTGATTTTCCCATTTAAAAAGCATGTTCTAGGGTGGTTTTTATTATGCATTAGGAGACTATCCTTGTTTAACAATGCTTATTTCAGCTAAAACAAAAGAAAAATAAGTTGCATCTAATCCATTATGGATCTGATCTGGAGCTTGTGGAAATCAGCCATTTAGTAAATTGGCATGGTCTTTGGGTCAGGCTTCATATGAAGAAGAAGATGCTTCTGGCCCCAAGAAATTTATTTTTTTTTTAAACTTCCTGTAAATCTTCCATATCTGGAATAGCAGCAGTATGATATACTGTCAGAATTTAATTTACATACTGAGAATGTGAAGCTGACTTATCAGATGCTGAGTCACAAAATAAATAAAATGGTGAGACTTAACAAATAACATCATAAAGCTTTATCTTTAGTCACCATATTCATGAAGTGTAAGATAGTGGCCAATACCAGATTTATGATTATTGCATATTTCCATTTGTACTTATTCAAAATTTCTTTTATGGCAATATGATTATAAATGGGTTTGCTTGGTGGGTTGCATACAATGGAGTGCATTCTACTTTCAGATGCCTACAATTGTTTTAAATATATATCTATTTAAAAGGAGATCGGCATTATTCAATTACGCTCTATTTATTACTCTCTGTCCACTGCTTTAATCAGCATCCTGGAAAAAGCACACAATGTTTTTGAATACAGCAGGCATTTACCCTACTGAAGAAACAGGGAAGGATACGCCTAATTTTCATTCAGTTTAAACAGGAATGAGTTACTATTTAACAATGACAAAACTATCAGGAAATAGTTTTGAGTAGTATGCTGCTCCTTCTTTTTATTCATGCTTATTAATTGTAAATGAATTGAATCAAGTAGTTATCATTTATGTGTTGGTATTAGCATCCAGGTTTTCAGAAATCTTCCCAGGCAGTCCAGAATGGAATATACTACTTGCTATTTTGGAGTTAAAAGCAGAGTAGGAAACAAACCTTCAGCATACTGCTAATGAAACAGAGTGGGATTGAAAGCATTGTAATAAAATTGCCAAAGGGAGTAAGTTCTCGAGCAAATCAGGCCCCGTTCAAATACTAAATCTTGTTCTGCATTCCAGCAAGCTGGAAAAAAGGGAGATGCAACAAAGAAAACAGACATCATCTTAGATTAGTCCTACGTAAATGAAAGAAAGAAAGCAAGCTGAAAATTGTAGAAGAGTTGATTTCACTACATGTTTATGTTAATAGGGTATTTGACTTTTGAATGCTTCATAAACCTTGTTATGTTCAGTGCTATTTGAGGTAGTAAAACAGCTGGAACTCTGCCAGAAGCTTTAATTGGAATCAGCTTAGCAGGCGCTGACAAGGTTTCCTAGTGTTTAGTTTCAACCTTATAATAAAAATGCAAAATTATGTGCTATATATTTTCTGTTCCTCTTTGGTGTACGCCCATAAAGGTGAGACATAGCTGTGCTAGAAAATAGAATTTTTTTTCTCACATGCCTTGGGCCAGTGTTTTAAGAGGGCAGTGTGAGTAGTGTGGCTTATAATTAGATGTTTCCTCACAAAGGAGGCTGCAGAAACTCACCATAGAGCTCTCTTTTTTTGTACATCTTGGTTATTGATTAGGCCAGTGTGTCAGATGGCCACAATAACACCAGAGGTGTTAGCGGTATGACTGGGGAATGGGATCAGAGGGCATCACCAAAGAAACATCAGAGGAGCAGTCTGATTACACTCTTCATCTAACAATAAATTAGAGGGCTGCAGACCAGGGCATCTTGCCATACAGAAGGAAGGGATTATTGTTTTGTGGAGCCAGCCCTGCAGGCTTGTCCATACGGAGGAATATGAAAAAACAAAATTTTGTCCCAGGAAACAACTGCACTGTTTGAGCCTTTGAAACTGCTTAGATTCTTTGATTCAGGACTATTAAAAAAAGATTATTCATTCATTATCTATAGCTACAAATTAATAGATTAAAAAATCTTTCTCCCTTCAGATTGTCTGCATGATCTCTTGGAATTCTGTACTTGATAAATGTAGGTCATAGAGATATGTAACAAATATAGATAAATGACTTTCGCCAAGGTTGTTAAGACAGGAATGAATCCCAGGATAACATTACATTGTCAAGAGGCCAAAAGTAGTCAAGAAAGTCATGTTTGGGAAACATGGCTTTCAGAGTTTTAATAGAAAATCTTCACCTTGGGAAACTTATAGTTCACAGAAAATACCACCCGCCCTGTCCATCCCCATCCCATGAAGCCATTCTTTGCAGGCTATTTATAGTGTCACTACCAAACCTTACTACAAACTGCATTCAATGTAGTTCCTCATCTACTTCAATGTTTAAATACATAAAGTGAAAACAAGAATAAGAAACAGCAAAATCCATGTTTGTTTGTTATTTGTAATTACTTTGAAATATCATGGCTGAGTAGCACAAAGGTACTCACTGAGATAGAAATAATTTCTCCAGGCCAACAGAAGTTTTATAAACTTGCTCCCAGCCACAGGCTACGGTTTTACAAGGATCTGTAATCTCAGACCCATAAAGGCTTCTGAGTTCCCTGGCCTGGAGGTTTAAGGAAAAGGCAGATGATTTGACAATTTGTCAGTAGCTCAGGGCACAAGTCCAACAAATACACCAGTAAGAAGTGCAGTGCTTCAGGACTTGTAGAGGCTTCCTTTGACCTGAGCTTATTTTCAGCTTGCTTTAGGTATCATAGCAATTGTCTACCAGTCAGGTGCCTACTGCCTAAATTTGCCTTAGTTTTTCACTTTTGCACAGCGCAGTGCATAATGCTGATTAATAGAGAGTAGTAATAACTAGAAACTCTATGCAGGCTTAATTCTTTACAACCCTGGAATAAAAATGGGCTGTGAGATGGCATAGGCATAGGAGGATACAGAGATTTTAGACTGTGAAAACCCATAAATTTTCATGGTCAGTCACTGCTTATTAAAGGGATACAGCCCTGAGAGACAGGTAAATCTGTTCTAAAGTTAGCAAAAAGGACAGAAGAACAAATATAAAGGGGAATTCAGAACTAAGGAAGAAAGTGAGAGTGCATTTTAGTAGATAAAGAACTTAGTGACAAGTGGATGGAAAATTGAGAACAGAGGTAGCCACAATCCATAACTGTGGATTGTTTCCACAATCATCCTATCAGATATTCACATGATGAGGAATCTTTGTGCCTCTCTCCCTGATTCTTTTTGAGTAAACCAGTGGGGCACTGGGAAGTGAACATAGAAGAAAGGTACTTATATGTTCAAATGTGTAGCAGTATGATAAAGGATTTTTTCCAGTAATAATTAGGTAATTCAGACTATGACTTTTAGTTTAATTACAACCGCAATAATAACTGTTTATTGTTTATTTCTTAGGCAGTTCAGACTTCAATTAAACTAACAATACATTTTGACTCTGCATATAAGTTATGGCTTGTTTTTTTGCCCAGAACAGCATTTTGAAAGTATGAGTGAATACCACATGTATGCACCTTGCTTTCTCTGAAGATGTACACAAGTCGGTTGAAAAAGGAAAATAAAGACCATATCTGAAAACTGGTAAGAACATACGGCTGTGTATTTATCATACCTTTGACATTAAAGATCATCCACTGGCTATCCCAGCTGTTGTTCTGTTCAATCTCGTACTTGTTATGATTGATAATTTTACATGTTTAGTTGCTTCTCAGGAATCTCACTCTGCAGGAAAATAAAATGAAAGTAAAGCAATAAAATATTCTCATTTCCTCCAAAGTTAGAAAAGAATTTGTCCCAGTAGTCTGTCTTTTACTAAAATTCTGTTCTGAGTGATTACTGAAGCTCCACAAAATAAAATAAGAAAGATTTAGGTTTCTCTTTGCAGTTTCCAACAGATGTCCTGACAGACTCTCATGGTAAAAAATGGTTGTAAGAAATCAAGTCTCACCAGCCCTCGTGATCCTTGCATGAAGTTGGTAAGCAAGCAGCAACCAGAAGCTAGCGTTTGTTTATGTTCTGTTTGCCTTGTTTGGTGCAGACTTTTTGTTTCCCTTTCCAAAAGGACAGTTAAGAGTAACTGATACAACTGGAGCCATTGGTTTTTGTTCTAGAATGATCTGTAGAGAACATGGAAGCAATCTTCTGTGTTCAGCATATGTCTGATGGAGTTCAGTATTTTCCATGGTTATAGTCATATTTAATTCAGGAACACCTTCCTTAGCATCAAGTAGAAACAGGAAGCAGCATTGTTCTCATCAGCGTCTAATTCCATATTACATCACTTCATTTTCAGACTCTCCAAAGATAAATGTTATTTATACACTCTTATCTGCAATGTCATAACTGCATTACAATGGGAATGAAATTTCCTTTCTTTAGGTGGCAGAAATTGTTTTAAAGATAAGAAAGTGTTTAATTGATGGCCTAAAATCATCCTCCTGCTTCAGAGAAACAAAGCTGACGAGTGCTGTCCAGCTGACCAGCTGACAAGAGATAAGCAAAAGTCGAACATCTAGCAACTCTGCTGGACATCTAGTATCTACCAGTAGATAGCAGACCAGGCTGAGCAATAGGAACTAAATGAAGGGGGAGAAAGCAGAAAACAAATTAGAGAACAAGTTTAGCTCAAGTGCAGAGGAATACATCTGAAAGGTGCTGCAAAAGTAGATAAAATACAGTTTGAACTCTGCATAGTTTGTATTTGCTTATTCTCTTTTTTTGAGGAAAAGTAATGCAACTCCTAAATATTTCCCCTCCCTGGATATTCTAAGAGCATCAGGTGCACTAAATGAAGCATATTTGAATAGTGGTGAATTATCAGCAGGCACTACACCCTGCTGATAATTCAATCCTGATCAGGACAGGATTGATTTTTGCAGCAACCAGGAGGAGCATGGCCGGGACCCTGTGGTTATTCCGCACTACCTCATGCCATGCGGAATGGACAGAGAGAGGGTGCGTGCCTCCCAGCGTAGGCTGGTGGCAGAGTGTGTGGTTGTGTGGTGACAGGTTCCACATGGGGAGCATTGTGTGTGAATTGTTTGCTTGCCTTTTACACTCTGTTATTAATATTGTTGCTACTGCTCATTTTCTTATTTCATTCCCCTTTTTAGTAAATTGTTCTTATCGCAACCCATGATCTATTTTGTGCCTCCAGTTCTCCTCCTCTTCTCACAGGAGGGGAAGGGGTGTGGGGAGGAAATGAGAGACCAGCATGCAGCCTGGTGTGTTGCACTGAGTAAGTTGGGGAACGCCATTCCTTAACCATGGAACACTATAATACCCATCTATGGAAACACTTTTGAGGGAAGTAAAAGCTCGTGAAAATGGAAAAAAAATATGATTCCTTTGTTTATTTCAGATTTGAGTGCTATTTGTAGTTAGCTTTCTTCATCAAGAGAGTTTTGAAAGTTCATTGTGTGCGTTTATTTTAAGTTCACCTATTAAGAACCTTATTTTTGCCCCTGTCCAGACAGGTAGGTTACACAATGTATACCCATGGTCTGATGTGTCAGTTATACAAAGCAATGGAATCAAGTTGTCCATCTGATGATCAAGATCAATTTGTCATGTGAACATTGCTGATCCGTGTCTGTGCCACTGCAAGTGCTTTTGTGACATACACTGTGTTTACTCTGTTGCTGTTGATTACACATGGCTCTGTTGAGGCCAGAGTATCAGGACCGTAATTTTGACATGTCTTTGACTCCAGCTGAAGGTTTTTTCCTTGCTCTGACTCACAAAACTTTAAAAGGAAGGCTATATGATTTGGACAACCAAGCTGTAGATGTTTCAGCACATGTGCTAGGCTATACTGTCTCATACAAGAATGGCCTTTGTTACTAATTAGGGTTATGAGCATGGTGGAGCATCTTCATACAACCCTTCATCTGCCACTTTGTATGTACCATGTGCAAGAAAAGCCAACTCATGCTTTCTTTTTAAATCAACCCCATTATGTCTAAACGGACCATTTTTTATGCAAATTCAAAAGGAATTGTAACATTTCTAAAGGTACAAAATATTTGAGTAGGTGATATCTTTTGCAAACATTAAAATGTGGTAAATTGGTCACGTAGCCGATGTACCATTGATTTGATCTTTCTGCCATTCCCTGCAAAGTACAACGCTCTAAACTGCACTTCAGCTTCTGAGAAATGTCATAAGGAATTTTTCATAGAGCCGAGGTTTTTCTCACCAAACTCTCCTTCTTGTAAGGAAAGCTGACTCCTAGCAAGGTATTCCTTATTTTTAATCAAAACCTGCCTTTCAAATGTTGTGACTATATGAATAGTTATACATATGACTAGGAAAGGATCTGTGTGCATGACCATGTGTGTGACAGAAATCTGATTGCTACCAGCATCCAGCATGTGCTGGGTATTTATATTTTAAGTTATGAGGCTATGCCATACTAAAAAAAAATCAGAAATATAGAATCTATAACTTACCACAGGATTAATTTTGCTAAACAAGCACATTTAAAATTACTCAAAATTACTTCAAAGGGATTTCTATATTTAAAATGAGTTTGTGTTCTCAAGTGTGTATGTGTGTGGTCAATAGAGTTTAGAGAATGATACATTTTGTGACATGCAGATTACAGGAAGGGGGTTCAATGTACCATTTCATGTATCAATTAGTGCTGTAAATCATCTATGAGCTGGACAATCTAATTGTTTGTTCATCACTTGCAGCAGGATGAGGCAGGAAACTGCTGCCAGATATTCTGCCTTTGTTTTGAAACTCTGTGCAGAGGAAACAGCTGCTTGCAGTGGGAGTTTTGGGCACTGAAAGGTGATCCCTAGTCCTAAAATCTGTGATAAATTAGGAATTGATGTTGTCTGAGTGACCATGTTACTACAGGCTGGTTAAATAAAGGAATATAGGTTACTGAGGTAAAGTCCACAATAGCAATTTTTTTGTCTGTGCTTTACAGATCAGTTTTGTGACAGTATTGCTGTGCCAGAGCACACACCTCAAACATTAAACAAATTCTTGAGGAGTTTATTCCCCATACAATTGAAATTTTTCAGTCTGTGGTGTGATATATGCTAAACCTGAGTCATCTCCCTGAATTATCACAAGCTGCGAATAGGCAGACGAGGTAACATATTATCTTCTTTTTACACAAAAAATAATCTTTGTTAAATAGAGAATTATAATCCTGCTCTTTCAGAAGAAAGAGGAAAGTAAACCAGACAGGACAGCTCTGCGTAAAAAGGAGCAGATGTGAACTGCTGGTCCTGATTCTGTTTAATCAAGTAGAGACAAGGTTCTGATAGACAGGAACAAGTCTAAAGCAAAGACTTTTCAGGATAGAAATATTACTGCCATTTCATTGTCTGGACATATAATGCAATGAAACCAGAAAACAAATTTGACTCTGTGTATCAGCAAGGATTTCCTATATTATAAGGGAAC
>VYZP01072159.1:25115-51211 GCA_013400635.1 Hypocryptadius cinnamomeus | reverse complement strand
AAAGAGTAATTTATTACATACATCTCATTGAGATACATGTATGATGTTTTTTTCTTCAGATTTTTCAGATGGATCTGATATTTACCTACCTTGCTTTCCAAATAATTTAGAATAATTAGTCACTAATTTAGTGTATGAGCCTTTTCTTAAGTGAAGCAATTATGTACACCAGACTGTGAACTGTTTTAGTTATTCTGACACCAGTCACAGATACTATTAAGGCACTGTGAACATGCCTTTGTGCGAATTATTTCTCTTTGAAAGTTTCAGGCGCTGTAGACACTACCTGTATGTAAGAGGGAAGCAGCACAGGTCAGCCAAGCAGCACACTGTAAACTCAGCCGTGTCTCACTGCTGCCCTTTGGTCTCTGAGCAGTAGGGTGCAGGCAATCAATACAACCAAGTGTCTGTAGCTCAGTCACTTGCTGCTTGTTGCCATCATCATTTGATTCACAGCAGCTGTGAATCAAAACATTTCCACCTTGATTTTAAAGAGAGAGATTGAAGCAATCATATTGTACCAAATCTGCTCAATTATCAAATCATCAGCTAAACTACACTTGGTTATGCACCCACAACCTGGCATACATATTCATAATTTGTTACTTGGGAAAGTTGACTCCTGAGTGCCTCCTACACCAGGATTTTTTAGCTGCCACTCTCCAGGCTGCTGTGGATTGGCCAGGATTTGTTCATCCTGACTATGACGAGTAAAAACAAATGGCACAGAGCTAAAACTCGAGAGACCTGACCTCACTACAACAATGTTTGGTATGGATGTGATCATAACAAAGGTAGTAAATGCTCAAGTGAGAATAAAAAATTTAGCTAAATCAGCAATTTAGTTGAACTAGAGTGAGTCTAGCCTTAAAAGCTCATCCAAAAAAATGCCTAAGGCATTTTGTAGCCCAGATCTTATGACAAACCTGACCACAAGCACAATCTTTGAACTAAGAGAGAAAATGTCTGGTTGGGGAAAGTGATATTCTGAATTTCTTCAAAGATTTGGCAACAGTCATGTCAAAATTCACTTCTTTTCAATATGATACATGGTGTTCTCAGTACACACAGCACAGAAATACAGAAATATGCTATTTTACTGACACATATTTAGGTTTCTCAGCCTCAGTCAAGCACTAGTTAAAAGCAAACAGACAATATGAAAAATTCAGGGCATTGGCTTTCTCAAGAAGAACAGAGGTGAAATATTAACACTAGTTTGGCCAGCTGACTGTCTAAGAGGGTCACTTAGGACAAAAAAAAATAGTAGCAAAATACTCCTAGAAATTATCTGCCCCCTGCTTTTGCCTCACATGTGGTGGGAAATGAAACAAACATAGAGATGAAAGGATGTTTATTTAATTATTTATTTTAACGTAGAAGGACTTTGTCATCACATGCCCTATGCAGTCTTTGTGTTAACCCCTGTCTTCCCTGGCTAGAAATTCCTTATAATCATATGGAGGAAAAGCCAGTTTTTCTGTTTTCCTATTTTAATAAAGAATCTGTAAAGAACTTCCCCACAGAGACACAGGAATCAGAAGTATTACAAAAACATTGAAAGAAGAATGCTTGCTTAGGAAACCACAGTATTTGAAGAACCATAATCAGGTTCACATCCATTAAATAAAAGTTTCTTATTAATTTGACCAATTCAAACCTGACAGTGACTCTTTGTCTGTTGTGGTGAGGTGTTCTTTTCCAGAGTCCAGAAGTCATTATCCGATGATGTGTGAAATCATGGCTGCCTCTGCCCTCCCATGCCAGCTGTAAAGCCTGTCATCAGAAGCAGATGTACATAAATAAGGTTTCCAGGAGGTATAAAGGGTCAAAAAGCAGCAAGTTTCCTGGAAAACCAAAAAACTTAAAGCCCTGCCTGAGCTAAGTTGTTGTTTTCGTGGCTTTTCTGGTCCAGCATGAAGCAGGTAGAAACAGGAACACACAAAAAATGTGCAAAGCTACTCTGTTTCCAATAATCTCAAGAAGATTGGAGAGGGTTGAAAGAATCACCAGAAACTTCGGATTTTTATCTCAATGGCAGATTGAACATTTTAAAAAATCGTCCAGCAGAATGCTTCCTGTGTAATGCAGAGTAGCTACTGAAAGGACAGTTCTGTAGATATCCGAGGGTCTCCATTCCCAATGACAATACAATTGAGGAAATTTGTGCCAAGCTAAATGTTTAATTCCCTGAAAAAGGAACCTCAGTGCTATAGCATCCTTTCCATTTGCATTCAAGATGGTTACAATTTTTGTATCAACACCTCCAAATAACTTTTCAAGTGATCAAAAATCCCCAAGACTTTTAAGAAAACTGTAAGTTCTTAAAAACTGTCTTTTGCCAATGTCACTGGGAAGTGACATTGCCCACGCCCACTGTGCAGAGCAAAGTTGTGACTGCAGCAGGCACGCTCCTGTGTGGCTGCTGGAGAACAAGCTGTCCATCTGTGAAGGGGAATGGAGTGCTGACACAGGGATCCAGCACCAGACAGGAGCTGCAGGGCCATTACTCTGGGCAGCTTTTCAATAGTCAGAGGGTCAGGAGCTCCAGCAAGGGATAGCCTAGCTCAGTGACCAAGCTCAGTCATTCAGGAAATGTGCAACTTGGGTTTGACATCTTGCAAGAGTGGCAGGTGCCTTAGAAAGGAGCCTGGCCAACGGACAGCTCCTTGTCTCTTCCTTCTCCCACTGAGGAAAGTAAGGTTTGCTACAAATTCACATCAAATAACTGAAATTTCCTGCACTGCTGTGTAAGTTTCTAGGTCTTCCTGTGACATTGTCTTCATGGCTGTCTTCTAGAATTAGGTGTTTCCTTGTTAGATGTGGTAACTGTGGCATCCAGTATTTCAAGTCAGCACGTGCTTCTTGCCTCTGTCAGGCAGCTAGCCCAGTGCCCTTAACCTTCCTGGCAAGGAAAACACACAGCTTGTGAAATTAGCTCTAAAAATCTCATTGTTCTGGCCTGCAAATGACAAAAACTCACAAAACACATACTGGAAATAAGCAAAGAGTAAGGCAGAGTGATTTGGTGTCAAACAGCAAGAGCTGCTGGCCAGAAATTGTACTCCATGTGTTCACAGCACTGGGACTCAAGCTGTAGAGCTTGAATGGTAGAAATATTAAGTTGCCAGCTCAGCTTGTATCTGTATGGAGCAGGGTGGCCAATTCATTGCAAGGAATTCTCTCCCCTAGCTTTGAAGAAAGATCATAGGGATAATGCCCTAGGCAAAGGTTTTTCCATATTAGTGGAATCTGGCCTTCTATGGGAAATAACAGGGATATACTCTGTGATGCTGCTGACTGAACATTTCCAGGAAAATTAAAATGAAAATACCTACAGATAATTTCCCTTCTAATATCTACCATTTTTCTGTTGAGCACTGTGATGTTTATACACTTTAAGGAAAATGATTGCAAGGCTCTTTATGGTTTGTTTTTTTCAATTTTTGCCAAAGATCTCCTCAGGTCTGGTTAAACTTTACTCTTTACAAGTCAATTTTCTAACATTCTGTCCAATAAATTGCAGTTTTCTGATTTTTGGGTTTGCTTTTGAGTTGTCTTCTAGATTGTACAAGTCCTATGGAAGCAGTTTCTCTAAGCTTTGTCCATGTGCATTGTTGAACACTGGCTTTTTCCCGTACTCTGTATCACTTGGACACATGCTCATAATTCCTTTGTCTGTGGTCTCATAGGCTTGAATCAGTCACAAAATTCTTGGATTGAATTAATATTGAAAAGAGTATGTCTTCTGAATAAGCATAAATTTTAAAATACTGGTGTCATGAATCAAGAATCAAAGAGACATTGTCCTATGGTGTTACAGCTGAAAAATAATTACATATCCCATATAGCTTTGAAGGCTATGTTTGTGAGTGATTTGGAGATGTAAGATTACATCTTAAAACACGTAGGAAAAGCTATCTTAATAAAGAAACAGCTGAGTATGAATGTTTTTTGTTTAGCTGCCTCCTGGTCTGTGCAGTAGGGGAAGTAAGACCCAACTTAAAAATCTGTTTACTGTTCCCAAAAGCCTTCTTCAACCTGCTGAAGCTCTTAGCTCTGATCAAGGCTTCCTGGGATGTTTCAGCCTACTCCTATCTTTTTGTTGGCTTAAGCACTTTCCAAATGCCTATACAGAGTTGGAGTCTCTTAATGTGATCAGTGCTGAAAAGTGCCTATCATGCTATTTGAAAAAACATAATTAGTTCTAAATATAGACTCAAATATAAAAAAGGGCTTTTGACAACTTAATAACTAGTAATTCATGTGACTCAGACAGAGTAGAAGGTAGAAGAGATAAAACCAATGGATAGTACATGTACCTTCAACTACACCCTTAGAAAATGAAGGGCCTGAAGTTGATAAATTTAATATTGCCATTTGCCATTGATAGTGTGAGCAATTCTGTGGCTCTTTTCTTGCTTTATTTTTTTTAACATCATTGCCAAGTATTTGAGTTAGTTGTGCAAAAAATGGAGCTCTCAGTGGGTTTTGAACTCTTCTAAGGAGTGTTTGAAGTTCCCAGCACCCAAATGAAGTAGAATGATTTCATCCCACTTCTAGAGACATGGGTTGCTACCACATCACTGCACTGCACTATTCATACATTACCCCTCTTCACTCACAGGCCAGTCATTCTTAAACCCATTCTTTCCTTTTCTTCACATATGCTTTAAACCATAAGGGTACTTAAATAGAGCCAGTGCTACCTCATGGAATTAAGTTTCTCTATGAGTCTTGATGTAACATTCTATACACTGGAAATGGGAAAATATCTGGTAGCAGATCATGGGGTTTTTTTGCGGTATTGGACTCATCCTTTCATCACAGTTCAGCTTTCAGATTTTTATGGCCACGAAAATGAGATGCATCCCAGAGTTCTGAGGGAATTGTCTAATGCAGTTGCCAAGCCATTCTACAAGATATTCAAAAAGCCACAACATTCAGGGAAGTCCCAGGTGACTGGAAAAAGGGAGATATTGTCTCATCTTAAAAAAGGGTAGGAAGGAGAACCTTGGGAACTACCCACTCATCAGCCTCACCTATATGCCTAGGAAAGTCATGGAACAGAACCCTGTTGAGGGTGTGCTAAGGCACATGGAGGACAGGAAGGTGATCCAAGACATCCAGCAGAGCTTCTCCAAGGGGAAGTCCTGCCTGACCAACCCAGTGGCCTTCTGTGATGGTATGACTACAGCAGAGGAGAAAGGGAGGAGAAAGAAGAGAAGGAAGTGTCATTGACATAAACAAAAGGATGGAGTACATACTCAGTAAATCTACAGATGCCACCACTGACACACCTGAAGGATGGGATGCCATCCAGAATGGCTGGACAAGCTGGAGAAGTGGGTCTATGGGAGTCTCATGAAGTTTAACAAGAGCAAGTGCAAGGTGCTGCACCTGGGTCAGAGTAACCTCTGGTATCAGCACAGGCTGGGGATGAGCAGATGGAGAGCAGCCCTGGGGAGAAGGACTTGGGGCTGCTGCTGGGTGAGAGGCTGGACATGAGCCAGCCATGGGCACTCCCAGCCCAGAAAGCCAAACGTGTCCTGGGCTGCATCCAAAGCAGCGTGGGCAGCAGGGGAGGGAGGGGATTCTGCCCCTCTGCTCTGCTCTGCTGAGAGCCCACCTGGAACCCTGCAGCCAGCTCTGGGGTCCCAGCACAGGAAGGACGTGGAGCTGTTGGACTAGGTTTAAGGAGGGACCACAAATATGGTTTGTGTGCTGGAGCACCTCATCTGTGGGGACAAGGTGAGTTATATTTGTTCACCCTGGAGAAGGCTCTGGGATGACCTAATTGTGACCTTTCAGTACCTGAAGGGAGCCTACATGAAGTCTGAAGAGGACTTTTCACAAGGACATGTGGTGATAGGACAAGAAAGAAGAGCTTTAAAGTGAGAGGAGATTTAGATTAGAAACTCAGAAGAAATTCCTTATCTTTTAAAGAAATTCTTTATATAATATGTGAGGATGATGAGGCACTGAACTTCCCATCCCTAAAAGTTTTCTGGTGCAGATTGCATGGGCCTTTAAGCAATCTGATCTAGTAGAAAATGTCCTGTTCGTGGAAGGGGGGTTGGAACTAGATGATCTTTGATGTCTCTTCCAACTCAAACCATTCTTTGATTCCATGAAATAAAGCAGCTTTCCTGAAACTGAGTGGGTAGGTCTGTGACCTGTTTCTGTGCAGGTGGACTCTCATGGACAGGCAAGCAGCTTCCTTTGAAACAACCACATATGACAATGGTTCCTCCCCTGCTCTCATTTAACCATTCTGTAATTCTGATGAGTTGTACGACATTTTCTAAAGCATGAAACAACATCAGCAGCATTAATTACAGCTGGGTTTTGTGGGTGTTTTTGTGTTCTGGGGTTTTTTCTTCCCAAACAGGTCAGTCTCCAGCTAAGTTTCTTCTGATGAAATGAACACTGACGCATAGAGAAACACAGATCTGATTAAGCAGATACCAGCCTCTCCATTTCAATTAATATATTGATGTGCTAGTCATAATTGAACCACTAATTAAAATCAACGATAGCCTCCTGCCTTTTTGCCTGTTTGTTTGCTGCAAATGAGAAGCAGTGTCTGTCCTGAAAATACTCCATTTGATTTGCTACTGCTCTTTTAGTTATGTTCTGATGAGTCATGATGACTTACACTGGGCCTCTGTAAGAGCTTTCGCCCTCTCATTTCTGTTCCTTAGCTCTTTTCTGCTTAAAATTCTCAGCAAATGTCATTAGTGCATTATTCTGCCTCCTTCTTAGCTCATTAGGTAAGTGTGGGTCCTCCGGGAAGAGGAAAGGCTGGAACAGATAATTATCTTGAAAGTACGTGGAGGGGAGATCTGGGAACACCTAGTTTGCTCACAAAATTACAGGTTGCAAGTCCAAGGTGGAAAAGAAAGATGAGAAGAGCTAGTAAGAAGCATCACTTTGATGCTCTCCCCCACAGCCCTGTAGGCATGCTGCACTACAGCAATGTTGAGACAGAAACATCAGGAGGCATCCCTCATTCCAATCCTCTTCTTGTCCTCCCCTGGGAAAAAAAATTAACCACACTGTGCTCTTACTGACTTCAGCTATAGGCCTGAGCATCCCTGCCTTTTTAATCAGTGGAAAAGGACAAAGATACAATGAAAATGGACAGATCTCGTATATATGTATCTACTGTAATCTGTGGAGGAATCATAAAACCAGGAGAAAAGTGTCTTCAGTTTTGCTCAGTTACATGTATTTTAACATGGTGTGGTGGGGGCAACAAATTTGCTGTGAGACATGTTGGCTGGGTTAATTGTGGGAAGCCTCTGGGCATCATTTCTGCTAAGTTTAGACAACAGATTAGATGCTTTCATTTGTATATTACTGTGTAACTGCAATGTATTAGTGCAACAACAGTGCTTGGGGATTTCAACAGCATATCCTTCTGTTTATTTTGGCATCCATGGAGATGGAATGATAAAGTTATAGTATATGGTATGTTTTGGTATATATGCTGTTGTTGATTTTAGCTCAAAGCTGAACCTATGATGGGAAGCACACATTACTACAAAGCTGACCTCACACAAATGCAAGACATTCTTCCTAAAAGTATTGGCTTTTCCCTATGTGACACAGGATCAGGGTGTTTTTGAGTTTTAGGGTTTTGGAAACGATACAAAAATTCAGTAAAGATACACATGCAACATGCTACAGTCCATCTCTATTGCGCTTTCTGAAACAATCCACTTCCTTGTTTTTAATGTTTAGAGTCCATTAATGAAACAAATGAAACAACCTCCCTCCCTCCCTCCCATTCTTCAGTTCTTCTGAGTTGCTTCACACAACTCAACCTGATGGCTTACATGATGAACAACACTTTATTTTATTGTGAAATTTTCTATTGTTCAAGATAGATTTTTTTCCATTTTGACTAACATATGCAGTTTCTAATTCTGTGTTGTAAATTCACTATACTAATAATTAATTAATATATGAGAGTAATATTATTATATTGATATTATTACCATATTATAACTATAATATTATCAAGTTCAAATTTAGTACAAAAAGATGTTTCTTCACTGCTCTCAATATGAAGAGAAACTACTGTAAAAATGAGCTTGCAGGTGGAAAATAAGACAATTACCCTAACTCCTTTTTATTTTATGAGTAACTAGAATAACCCTCACAACCCTGACACTGTGAAGTAATTGTGCAGACAGAGTACTTCAGCCCAGGAGGCGAAGTTCACAGGGGCAGGATTATTCTCAAAATTCTGAGAATGCTCTTAAATTGCCATTAGTCACAAAACCAGAGGTATTGTCCAGGTCCAGCCCAAAGTTCAAGTCTAATCTCTGAGAGTTGTGAAAGGTGTTATGTGTGTGTGTATGCACACATGTGTTTAGGTGTGCAAGTGCTTACGTGTAAAATTGTTTGCATTCTCAAGCTCTGTCCATAAGAGGATGTTCCCTTGTCACAAGGCTGGCTTCACTGCAGCACGGTGTCTCCTCTCTGCTTTGAAATTTTTCACTTCCCTTTGTGAAATACTCAGACACAACTACATTTTATTTTCCAAATTCACAGAGTAAGCAAGGGGACAAGGGAAGGACAGGGGTTTTTGTGCTGAGAAAGAGGTGACCTGTGGACCCAGTCTTTCTTGTGGCACTTCCCTTTTTCCTAGTGCCTTGGGAGTAGGAGAAGAGAGTGCTATTTGGAAACATTGCTCATGACTGAAGGAGTGGCTCAGGCACCCCTCCGCGTGCATGTCAGTATTGAAAAAACAAAGTGATCAAAACGCGTTCTTAATTTCTTGTTTTTCTTGATGTATATGCACTGAGCAGTGTAGCAGTGTCTCTTCTATACCATATATAAAAGATGGAATGCATTCTGCAAAGCTTGAGGAAACAAAGATACTAACTTTTGTGTACCTTGGGTTTAAACAGGATGTCTTGCCTTTATTTGAGTAACTGCACAAAAAACTCTCTTGCTAATCTAACTGATTAAAAAAATTATTTTCATTGTTTCCCTCCCTACTTTGTAGAAAGGCATGCAGACTCAGAAAATCAATTAACTTCATAGAAAATATTGCTCTGTAGTGCCATCTGCTTTCTTAATTTCTTCATCACTCTACCTAAACATAAATGCAGATTTTCATTATATATGTTGAAAAATACAAATATTTTAAAATATTAAGTAAAAAATTTAACATGAAACATCTCAATGCAAACACACTGGTCCTATCTATGCATTCCCAGCCTTGCACTATGTCCTTAACATCTGCTAGACTCCATTTAAGTTATTATTGTCCATATGGTACGGCCGTGAAAGAATGACAGATCAGTGATGTAACTGCCTGCAATAGCTGCTGATGCTTACAAACTGTTCACTCAGGGAAAGCAAGGATAGATGATTATTCAGAATCTTGTTACCAAGAACAAATCTCCTCACTGAGCACCAGGCTAATTAATTTTCTAGTGTATTAATTATGTTGCTTTGCCTGTGGTGCTCTGCTGCAACTCAGTGCAACCTCTCTTGCTGAAGTAGTAGGCAAGAAGAACTGAGCAGGGGGAGAAGCTAATTCTAAGTAAGTGTAAAATCTGCTTTTTGACATGGGCAGATGCTACAAACTTCTGATGCCAAACTGCTGAGTAAGGCTGTGTTAGGACTGCAACTCTTGACTACATGAAAGCAGAGATGTAATATTAATTTCTGATATGCTGGAACCTGTATAAATCATGTCAGTATAGACACCATCTCTCCACTTACCCCTTGGTCTTGAAAGTATTTACAGAATTTCCTTGGCTAATGATTCACTATGAAAATGAAGTATATTCCTCTAAGAATATTCCTTTCTAGTTCTATGATGTATTTTTTTCTCTTTATTAGATACAGTCAGGAATTTTTTGAAGCAAAAATCATGACACTCAGCATCACTCTTCCAAAACCCTTCACTACTTTTGGAAACGGACCCAGAATTTTTAGCAAAACAAATCTATCAGGAGAAATTTCCAGCCTAAACCAAAAAGAATAAAAGTTCTCCGTACCTTAGTGGTAGACTGCAGGAAAACAGTACTTTCCCAGAGTCTATGGTTTCAGATAAACAGAGTGGTCCTCTGTACATTGGTTTTCTCCCTCCCCATACCTACCCATGAAAGGATTTGGATATTTCCAGCTTGGTTACTTTTGCTTTACAGAAGGTTTTAACTTCATCTCAATGAAGGACCGCAACATCAGAAAACACCCCCCCCACCCCCACCCAAAAAAAAGAAGCAACTCCAAGACCCTTTTTTTTTCTTGCAAAGCAAGTAAACAGCTTAAGTTCCACATCTACCTGGGAATGCAGAAATTAAAAAATATGTGAACATTTGTCAACTATATGCCCTTGAAATCACCTCCAGTTATTCTCTTTTCCCAGCTGAATCATTCTGAACACCTCAGCCTTTTTTTGTAACTTTGAAACTTTTGTTCTTGTTGCATGTCTAGTGTACTAGTTACAGAACTAGTTACTGAACTAAAATTAGTTCAGGCAAACTTTTGGGGTGCTAATTAAATATAAGGAATCTGTAATCCACTTTTTTTTTTTTAATTAAAAAAAAAATTCACCATCTATTTAACAATTTCCATGCTGCACTGTCCACACAAAGGGAAGATATTTTTTCCTGAATCATTACCGTTACCTTAGGACTCAGTACTTTGAGCAAAACATTTCCTCCAATGTACACCGTTCATCAGTGGTAAATGTCATCTGTCATTATGCTGTCTCTATATTTAGCTTTGAAGCAATTTTCTGAGGTTCTGTCTAATTATCTGTAGTCCTGCTTACACAAAATAACTTATATATCTGTAAGTTCTGACACTTTTCACTGCTTTTCCTAGCTACTGATGGACCCCACCCAGTAGGACAATCTTAGCAGCACACTGATGCAGTTTTACCACCCTGCCTCTAGCATATGTGTTCCTCTCCTTGCCTCTCCTAAGGGGTATTCAGGAAATCAGATTTTGGACAGTCTACTATTCTAATCTGGATAGTAAAAAAAAAATATATCACTTTGATCACCATCATACATAGATTTTACTGTGGGTATTCATGCTACTCTCATAATTTCTTTAGTACAGTGTTTTTAAGTCCTTCTCTAAGGCCATTTACAAATCTATCTCAAGAAGCAGGGAAGTGCTCATCAGGGAAGTAGCCATGAGTGCAGTCCTGTCCACTAGTCCCAGTGACAGGCTGGAAGGATTACCAGCCTGTCCAGTTGCACCTGTGCATGGCATGGGATTCTCCTGTATCCCATGGGTGCAAAGAGGCCCTGAGCATTAGGAACAGAGCTGAGCTTGGAGCTGCAAAGAGGGGTCTGCCAGATGATAGGAACAGAAAACCAGACCTGGAAGGATGGTGGGTTCCCAGGTTGGCCTCTGTCTGCCCTCCACATCTCTGTGCCCCAGAAACCTCCATTGCTGCAGCAGTATGATTTGTCTTTCCAGAGGACGAGAGGAATGTCTCTGTGTGCAGCAATGGCACACTTGGAGGGTTTGGTCCAGCTGGTTTGGGTCAGTCTGGTGTGGCAGGTGATTGTGTTGGAGATGCCAAGACACAGGTGAAGGTGGGTTTTCAACATCCTCTATTTCATCCTATTTATTGTCCTTACTCTCCTGCAAAAATTCCACCAAATGTTTGGTGCTAAGAGTACAAGCAGCACGTGACCTAGGATCAGACAGAACACATGGCTGTGGGGAATGAAATGAGATGGGTCATCCTGGCTGCTGAAATTGTCTTTGGCTCATGACACCTTTACTGGCATTGGTAGCACCACCTTTCTTCTCTCCACCAGCAGCAGCTGCCATCTCCAGCACCTCTGCCTGTGTTGTGCCACAAGCCCTGGGACTTGCACCTGGGTGTCATGGCATCATCAGAACTGGTTTTGTTTTCCTAGGCCAAAGTGCTTCTTCTCCAGTAATCTCCACAGATGTGGGCCTGGCAATGTTGCTGTACCCACTAGAGGACTCATCAAAAGCAATCACAGAAGTTAACTTAGGTGTATATAAGACGAGTAATTAAAATTTCATGCCAGCCTCCAGATTTATCTTCACGAGTGCATATAAAATATAACAGCATGTCTAGTAATCTGTTGATAGGGCATATTTTCAAAAGCAAGGAGTAAAATCTACCCCCCTGAACTCACCAGGACACACTGGTTTACTCTTCTAGTGATAATCAACTGAACAAGACGTGCAAGATGTGGGAATGAAGTGATTCAAAAGCACTGATAATACTAGTAGAAAACACTTAACTGATTTACAAATCCAAAGCCTAGAAGAATTTCCACCTAGAAGCTAGCTTTTCACTGCAGCAAAATTAGTTGGTCTGTCCTACAGGTAACAAGTTAATTTAAATATAGAATGTGGGGTCTTTGAAAAATTGCTCACTTTCCCCTTCTTACAATGCAATCCTGCTCAAAATAACAGATCCATTTTATTGTATGTTTTCATTTCTTGTTTAAATAAACATCAGCACTAAAAATAAATGCCTGCACATGAGTAGAGATCTGTCTAATAGCATTGTTTATCGTCCTTGATCTTCCAAATTCTTTTTACAAATTGCAACAACTAATCTCCAAAACTTAAACTGAGGTGTTACTTATTTTGGATAAAAGGAAATTGAGAGATGAATGCTCCCAGATTAGGTTTGGTTTTGTTGGTTTTTTTTTTTTGGTTTTTTAGTTTTTGTTTTTGTTTTTGTTTTTTTATTTTGTTGGGGTTTTTTTTCACAGACTCATGTAGTTGGATTTTGGAAAGACCACATCATGCCCGACTTGAACGTGTTTTGTCTTGAATCAGGTACTCAAGCATGCATGGAAAGCTTGTATTTCACCCAGTGATCACTTGCACAGTAGTCTGTGGTAATTTAGCAAGCACTTAGGAAAGACCTTAATTATTTCAGCATTCTGGTTATTCTTTGGGACAGTAGCCAGTAAGCAGCATAAGGTGGTGAACAAAGAACAGTATTGTTGCTCTTGGGGAGCATGAATTCAAGGCTAATAGACACAGAAAGTAGAGCAATGCCTCCAAAAGCAAAACAGTTTGCAGGACACTGAACATAGTACATTCCTTCCAAAGCTAGTTACAGTCTGTGTAGTTGTTCCTGCAGGTTGCTGGCTTGCAGAGCTGATCAGAAATGGTACTTCCATCCCACAGGAATATTGGCAGTTCAAACCCTGTTATTTCAAATCCAATTATTTTGAGATAAAGAAAATAACAAAAAAACCAAACCAAGCCAAATCAAAACCCAAAAAGGCTGGAAAGTATAACTATTTTATTTTTTTAACTTTAAAGTTCCTAACCCTTTTTTTTGATATCCTGAAATGACCATTAATACCAAGTAGTTTCCCAATTTTGGATGATACAGATCATAACAGATTGCTAGTCATGAGGACCTTCATGCCATTCCAACAGGAATAAAAGAGATTGTAATGCAGCTAGGCAGGAAGACACTAATCCTGGCCCAGCTGGTTGTAGCTCAAGTGGCCAAAGCAGTGCCTAAGGCTGAAGAGCTGAGCGCCTTCTTCGGATGAAGAAAATGGAGTGGAGCTGTGAGTGGAGTGGAGCCAAGGAGGAGCAGTAAGGAACAGTCTGGCATGAAGGAAGGAGTGGTGACGAGGACAGTGAGCATCTAGAATAAACGAGAAGTGATGTTTGGCCATTCCAAGTGTCTACTTTCATACTTAATCTCAAACACTGTAAAGATTCTCAAATGCGGTGAGGTTTTTGAGTGAGAAATGTCACAGTCCATGACGCTAGAAAGAAGCTTTCCCTGCAAAACAAAGGACAAGGCAAATACATGCATCTTTTTCCTACCTCACAAAATATGTCTGTTTTCCTAGTGGGGCCCCAGGAAGCACAAACAGTGCAGAGCTGCCAATCACTACCTTCTGCAGAGCAATTTCAGCAAGAATTATCGACAAACCTGCTTTTGCTCTGCATTTCTCTGTCAACCACCTGCCTGTACACTCATTCTTTCCTAAAAACTCTTATAGATTTATTACTGAAAGGGGGAAAAAATTGAAACTTTCATTTCATGAGGAATTTCAAGTAAGAATCCCCATGTCTGCACCACCAACCCTGGATTCCTGCGTGTACTGTGTGGAGTAACATGTGTCAAGTGATAGTAAGGCTCAGAGCAGGGTATGGCTAGCACTTGGGGGAGATTTAATTTATTGTTCAGTGGAACGAATGCTATTGTGCAGCGACAGCTGGTGCACTGAATGACACGCAGTGACTGCCTGAATGACTCGCAACAATAATACCCAGAGAGGCCTGCACATCAGGCTGTCTTGGGGGAATGCAGAGAGGAGGCATCTGAGAAAAGTAGGCTCTGCTGTGTTTGCTAGCTCAGGCCTGGCTTATGAACCACTTGTTCCAATGCTAAACCACCAGGTACATTGTGAAAAAGTGAAATATTCAAGTGCTTGAGTGGTGTAGATTTTAGCTTTACTTCTGTTTTCTTCCAGCAGGTGTTTCTCTCATCTCACTGATCAAACCACAGGACCAGTGAATATGAACAGACAAAATGAGTGCATGCTTCAGGCTGCAAGATGGCCGACAAGTTTATGCTTAAAATCCTTTTCCACAGAGATATTTTTGCTATCTAAATGCTGGTATCTAGAATATTTAGGTATCATGTCAGTAAACTGCTATTGTTCTTTACACAGTATGTAAAAGGCTTAATCCTGGATACATGTTTTCCTTATACATACCTGGTTTTTACACAAGGCCATGGTGAGATAAACCTGACATCTGCATAGATGCAGATAAATTTACTTCTCAATGGTGATAGCTAAGTAATTAAAGAACCCTGAGTGTGGGCTGCAAGTTGTGCTCCTTTTCTTCTGTGTGGACGTAGATACAGTACATACAGCATGTGTCAAAGTAAAATTGATAAAACAATTCCCATGCCCTCATTTTGCACAAATTGACTTTACTTCTGGGCAGGTAAACAGGTATATGTCTGATTTAGAGGCAATGAAGAGTGCTGGGATAATGAACTTAACAGTATTGCTGAAAAGCTGTCAAATAACTGGGGCCTTAAAAGTCCACGTGATAGGTGTGGGGAATCAGGACCTATGGCTGCACCACTGGAATGGCTGGAACACCATTTCCTCCTTCCCTCCATATGGGGCAAAAGAAGTTTTTTTGTTCTGATCTGCCACAAAGCTCTTGTAGAAAGATAAAAGCTGGAGCTGTTGTGCTGCAGCAAGGTCTCCAGTCAGAGCATGGAAGGCACTGTGCGGCACTGTGCTCCTCCCTCTCTCACATGTGTGGAACAGTTGTGCCATTTCACCTCCTGTACTAAACAAAAATAAGGTGCAGAATGGTCTGGAAAACACAGCAGGCAGGGACAGTGAAACTTTGCAAGCTTCATTTTAATCACCAAGTAACTGCTGGGAACTGTACTGGGGGAAGAGGGAATGCAGAGATCTTAAAGGAAGAGCATCACATATTAGGTGGAAGTATTTGCTTGCAAATAATGCTAGGTGCTTCTGAGGAATTAATGTGAACACCAACCACCTTAGATGCCTTTGGGGGCTACTGTGAGTTACTTCACTGTATGCTCTGCTTTAGCTTTAATAAAAATTTGGTCTTTCTAAAAAGCAGCAGTTTCCACTGTTCAGTGTTGAAAGAACATTGATGGTTTTTTTTTTCCAACTAGTGAAGACATTGATTCTTTGCAGGAATAGCACTTTGCTGCTTGCATACGCCCAGAAAAGTTGTTACATTGTTTTAAGTAGCTAAGGAAACCATCCTCAAAACAAACAGGAATAATTCAGAGCTCCTCCCCCACGTCTGCCAGCTGCACTTGCCTTGCCTACAGATAATTCTTACCCATTTTCTCTGTTTTGGACTTTTATTTTGCAAAATACACAGGCTTTGTACACGTCTGAGTTACAGACTTAACAGAATTGATTGAATTTGCAGATATTTGGTTCATTATGAAATCAACTGTGCTAAAGAATCGGTAAAAAAGAGCCATCATAGGAGCTTCACCATGACAAATTTGAGATTAACTTCCAAAGGGAAAGTGATTTTACCTTTTTTCTTACTGCTATAATATGCAGCAAAAAAATTTCTAATGTGAAAAGAAAGTTAATCTTTTGTCTTCTGCATAGTTTTATCATTCTGCAAACAAGCGATGTCAATTTTTTTATAAGGAACTGTGAGCATTTCACACATGCACATATTTCTCTTGATGAACTGCAAATTTTGGTAACATAATTTCTATATATTCCAATTATTATCCACTTGTTACACACCTCTCATTGCTCAGATATTAAGTAAGTATTGAAATTCCTTCAAGAGAGGTGTGTTTTCTGTCCAGCTAAATCCACACTGATAAGCATCATGCAGATATGTCAGAAAAATGCTTTTAATGGGCTTGGCTCTTCCATCTGAGATGCTGTCTTCTCCTATACCTTGTTTTGTCATATGTCATCATTCAGCTACAATATGTAACTGAGAAAGAGTACACACTTGAAAAAGATAAACAAATGTAGATGGAAATTCAGAACAAAATATTTCCAAGGATAGTGTACAGTATACTATGATTCGTATTGCTGATAGATGGACAGATTATGTAAATCCACACATGTAAGGTAGCTATCAGTAACAAAAAAAAAAAAATTAGAAAAATATTAGAAACTTAATTTCCCCTTCATGCACACCAGAAGTAAAATCTTTTGAGATTTGTTACTCTACTTACTGAATAGAGTAATTTTGGGAATAGTTTTTAGATAATGTGGCCTTTTTAGCAGAGATAGAGTGTAATCCAGGACTCCAGTTTCCTTTTCAAAACCTCCTCTAAGTTGTTTACAGAGCAGAGAGCAAAAACTGGCGATGGTAATGCCTGAAGGCAATCTGCTGGCTGTAAAAGAGAGGATCAATGTTTAATGTGCATGCAGCAGCAAAAGGTATTCCTTATGCCATTAAGCTCCACCAGCTGCTTTCCAGCTCCTGCACGGTGGCACTGCTGCTGAGCTTCATGCTGGTGGATGCAGCGTGGCTGCACTGGCCTGCCTGTGTTTTTACCCCTGAGTCCCTTCTGGCAGCCCTGGCTGGCTAACACAGCTGCCGTGAAGGGGTTTGCATTTGTCTGCTTCCCATTTCCCTTTCCAGCTATTAGATGTTGTCAGCCTATAGTGGTAGATTTCTTCACTAGCACTCCTCTCACACCACCTTGAGATCCCCACTGCTTCTGCATTATATTAGTACGATTTGTGAGCCAAACTGAGAGGAATATTAAGTTTGGAAGAAATAAAATATATTGCTACAGAAAAAATGTTTTACCCAAATCCTGTTCAAAATCTTCAGAGAAAAGGAGTTTTGCACTGTTTTTTGCCCTTTAGAATTAATGTGAACAGATATGTCCACATTACTGACTGGTGACTCAGGCATTCTTTGTGTTTAGGGTGAAAGGAGAAGTCTTGAGACAGGATCTTTTTTTATCTATGTTTGCTCATCTCTAAGTTCATTTGCAAGTTATGTGTTGATGACCATGCACAGTTGAACTTCGTGTAAATTTTTAAATTTTTGTAGTGATTTAGTCATGAAAAGTATGATGCAAACGATTCTCTGAACATTTTCACAAACTCTAAGATGACAAAAAATATAGATCAAACTGAGAATTCTGGATAATTTTCTTGGCTCTATTCTGTACTGATTGCTGATCAAGCATATTTTATTGATTTTTACTTGTTCCCTAAATTCTGAATATTTTCATCTGGGGTGCCTGTGCACATGTGTGTGTGTGCGTGTGTGTGTGTGTATTCCTTTTTTCTCACTCCAGTTTGAAGCACAGTGCTGTGCCTAGCCAAAGCCCTGCCTTCCTGCCCGTATTTCCCTCTAAGGCAGCAGGATGACCCAGAATGACCCTGGTCCTCAGGCTGGATCTGGGACTCATGGCAGTGGGGGGAGGATCCTGGGCACAAGTAAGGGACTGCACTTTCTGCATTCTCTTATGAAGTGCCCCACACACTCCTAGGAGTGCCATGTTCTGTGAAACTTGTTATTCAATGAAAGGGCAGCATTTTGGAAAGGACACATATGCTGCACTGCCAGACACACAGTGTTGTATCTCCTATTAACATCTGTTAATGTTTAGATTTTTATGTTAGAAATATTTCACAAAATAAAAATGATGTCTCTTGTAGCCCTCTGTCGCTGCAACATTTTGGTCTCGGGTGCCCTAGGATTGCTGGTTTGTGAATGCCACATCCCTCCATCATTTGCCAATACCCTAGGGGGAAGGCTTTCCAGGATTTACTTACACAGGACAGTGCTCCATGGCTTCTATAATCAGTCTCACACTGTTTCCTAAACTCTAAGTTTGTTTATTGCAATACAGAATATAAGCAGCTGGCCTGCTTTGGGTTTTGCTGAGGGCTTTTCTAAACAGCTGGCCTGCTTTGGGTTTTGCTGAAGGCTTTTGTATCCTGTGCAGAAGCTTGTAGATAGCTGAGGAAATCTGAGCTGGGAATATCTTGGCAGTGGGTTTTACTGATATCAAAAGGCAATAAGGTTATCTGACTAACACAGAGCCAAGCACTCTGTGAAAAGAAGGATTCTTCATTTGGAAAGTTTAGTAGTATAATACCTACACCATAAGATTAATTTTGGAGAGCAGAGTGAGAAGATGCACACAAAGTGGAGAGATGAAGTCTTTGGGCATTTACGGATGTAGACATAGATACTACCTGAGGGGAACTCAGTGATAACCTACTTTCTGATTCACATTTTATACTTACATCAGCTAATCTGTGAAATTACTTTGGGTTTCTTTCAGATGTCCGAGTCTCTTTGCCACTGACAGGCACTGCTACAGAAGTTTAAATAAATCACTACAAATGAATACTCTTCACTCATGCATATGAACTGAGAGCAAACAATATGAGAGAAATCAGCAACCACTGAGTATGCACACAGGGAAAAGAATATTTCATTTTATTAACACAATTTTCTGCCTGTTCTGTGTCACAGAAATGAAACATATGTTAATATTGGAGCTTTGCTGCCTTCTAGTGGCAGAAGGTTTCTTATGAGCCATTGATAGGGTTGTATTACTGCGCTGTGGTTCTGGGATTACAAGAAATTCCTTCTATGGATTTACAATAAATTCCTACAATCTTTGTGATTGTAGTATATGCCATCTCTGATTTTTATTTAAATATTTGATTTAAAGAGACATTTCTTCACCAAATTTTCTCAGCCTATATGCAATTACTTGGTTGTTGTTGTTGCTGTTTTGTGGGGTTTTTTTCTGAGAAATTAAAGTGTGGACAAGGAGGGTTCACCACTCTGATCAAGAGAAGGGAGGTGAGGTAAGAGAGGTGTCAGGTCCCTGAGATACTGAGCATCTGTGAGTACTCCTGGACTGGTAGTCCTCAGCACTTCTCAGATTGCCTGTGTGTTTACTTAGCCTTTTCAAGTGTCTCACTCAGTAGTTGGGATGTTACTTTCCACAAACTGATAACTGGAAACTTTAAGTACTATATCTACAGGTGCATCTGAAAATGCAGACATGATAAATATCAAGAGACACAGCCAAATGAGTAGGAATCCCTGAACACAGGACATCATTAATTATTTAAATACTGCTTAACTGTGAACCTGGACTATTTTCTCTAGCGTCACAAATTTGAGAATGTAGTGAGTGAAAGAAAAACAGCTGTCCTGTGCCATTTTGACCTTGTATCCTTCTCCTGGTACAGTCATAATATACATAATGTTTTACAGATAAAAAGGGACATGCCATTGCGTCCTAGTAGCTTTATTCCACAGAAGTTTAAAAACATCAGTAGGAAACTAGAAAGTGAAATTTACACACAGCCTTTAAAAATGGAGGCAAAGAAAGATAACATTTTAGGGAGATGTGTCATTTGCTGGTATTCAGTAAAGCAGGAACTTGCAAAGCACAAGAAGCGTTGCTGAACTTTTTTTAACCATGTTTACTGAATACTTGCTCTTTTCCTGTGAGAACCTTACAGATAGAAAAAATCAGGGCCTGGATAAAGATTTTTATGTTAGAAGAGTGTGTTGTTCTTCATAAAGAAGGAATTTTTTCTGTTATAGATCTCTGAGGGAAGAAATGATGCTAATGTATTTCATGCTAATATATTTGCTATCTCCTAATAAAAGTAATTTAATGACAGATTTCAAGATGGCATGGCATGACCACTTCTCATTCCTTATCCCCATCACATCTTAAGAAATTCAAGCCTCTTCTGAGCAATCTTACTATTGACATAGCATGATGGCTTGGTCAATATCCTTATGGTTTAAACCCCAGTACTGTTCCATGTTTCTGGTTACCTACTGGTTTTGGTTTGAGGCAAATACTTTCCAAGGTCACAAATCAAGGTGTTTATTTTGAGGAATGACAAATGATGAGGAAGAGTGGGTGGGTAGAAGGAAAACAAGTATCTTACTCTGAAACTGGTAAGGATGCAGCATTTTGGAGCTTTTTGTGCATGTACATGTACTTTCTTTTCCCATTGTTCTGAGGTATAAATCTCTGAGGGAATTTAATTTGAGTTCTGAGGGGGAAAAAAAAGCTCACTTTAAGGATGCAGAAGAGATGAGACCACTACTAAGGTGTTTGTGTGCTGAAAAAACTGTTGGGATGTAATGGACATTTGTCCCGTAAAGAAACCTGGTGCTGTGTGTTTTAGGCCATCTTGTGCTAGGGTTTCCTGATATTTAGGGAATAAACTGCAGTGACGTCATTCATAATGTCACATAGAAATTTAAGAAGCCCAGAAGAAACACTTTTTTTGACAGGCTGGATAAAACTTGAGGCAGTGCTTTGGAGGGAGGGTCTCATCACCCATGATGAATCCCTTAGAATATTTACTTCTTTCTACCAAAATCAAAACATAGTAATTTTGTTGATTAGAACTTTACTAATCTGGATACATTGCTGTTTACAGAAAATATTTCCTAGTAATTATCATGCTAAAATCTCAGATGGCTTGCAGAAAACATCCATTTTCTTTCTCTTTTCCTAAAAGCCATACTAACTTCATCAATGCTGTAGGAGGATCACTACTTCTCAGTAGTAATTTTTCTCAAGCTAGTCTTTGAAATATTGCTGACTGAATAATGTATGACTGAGATTCTGAGAAAAAATAAAGTGTCTTCCCATCAATAATTACGTTTCTAGGTATTGTCAGGCACTGCAGAAGTGTTGTGAGAACATGAGGTCAGGAAATGCAGTGTCTGCTCAGTACTGTATTTCCCAGCCACTGTGCTTTCTGGTCTCTATTCTCAGTCTCCACTATAGCTCAGCAATTTGACATCTCTGTCTATACTTCCATACATGTCTTTTTAGCACCTTCAAAATCTCTGTGTTTTGATTGACTGAAAATATCTATATTATGTTGATATTTCAATGTTGAAAATCTAGCTGACTTTTTTTTTTTAATCTGGTCCACATTCCTTCTTACATTAGCTTTTAATTGTTTTTCCAGTCCTTATTGTATTATGGAAGTGAATTTTTCCTAGCTAAAAAGGGCTTTAAATATTTTTCCAATCCTAAGGGAAAGAAACCCTAGTGTAAAATTACCTGCCATGGAAATAGTGGTTACTTTGGTGCATTTATTTGTTTTTGATGCAACACTGAAACAATTGTTAGTAAGTCACTTGACAACCTACTGGCACAGTAAAGCTCTTTGGTAGGCACAGTGGAGCAAGAGCTCAAAGGCTTTCTTTGTCTAACTACCCTGTATTTTTAAATCATCGCATCTCAAGATTTTAGCCTATTTTGTCAGACACCCTGGCTGTGCAGGAGGGATCCAGAAGTAATACAGAGTTTCTGTGTAAAAATGTCAGGAAAGGAAAATGCTAATGGCCATCAAGACTGGAGATGCACAAAGAGAACAGTCTGTGGAATTAGGAAAAGAAGAACTTGGCAGTCATTTACAAGTTTCAGCTTGTACAGGAAATACCCTGAAGTCCTAAGAAATTCATTATAACAACTTCAAAAACTTTACTGTTCACTTTTTTTTTTCTGAGAAGAAATGGAAATGGATATTTCTGCATAAGATACTAACGGGAATGTTTATGTAGGAGCGAAACAATTAAAAAGAACATTTCAAGAATTCTGGTTTTCACTAAGATTTTCAGGATTTCTTTAAAACTGAAAAAATTAAAACAACAAACAACCAAACCAGAAAACCAAACAAATCTTAAACCCAACCAACCAACAAAACCTATTACACAAACACACACAATACACCCAGAAAGCCCAAAAAACACAAACCAAAAAATACAGAAACCCTGAAAACATTACATTTCTGACATAGACAAAAGAGAGAAAATAACTAGCAGTGCTGTGCATCACCCTTCAAGCCACAGCCACAGCTGAAAACTACAAAAGCTGAGACATGGCGAGTTGGTTCTCCTTCCTAGATCTTGGGTGGCTTCATCAAACTGTGGGTGACTCTATGTAAGAGGATTCACAAAGTATGAAAATAGATTTATAATTTGATTAAATATCAGAGCCTAATTTAGAAATAATTCCTCTGAATAGGCTCTTTTTTGCTACAGACATAAAAGATTTTCCTTCCTTACTTCAATGAATCAAGGAACTCTTTTGTCATCTTAGGTAGTCTGAACCTTTTCAGTTTTTCTTTTCCTTCTGGAATTGTGCACAGAACTACGAATGTAAAACTACGTTTCCTGTGGAAATACAAAGAAGGTGGTAGACTTGCCATCATCTTTCCTTTCCACTGCTTTGGCATTACTTTTGATGAATTACACTAACTTATGACTACAATTTTGGCAATAAAAAAATCCATGAGTGTTTTTATTCTTTACCTGTCTTCTTACTGTTCTTAGATAATTCTAATATATGAATGATGATGTTTTCTTAACACTTAATTTATCAATTAAAAGAATAGGTGTTGAGCTGTACTTTCCCATGACTCAAACAAGGTTCTTGGCAGAACTGATGTTGCAGGAATCATGCCGCTGCAGCTTGGGCACTAATCCTGACAAATTCTGGGGCTCCAGATTGTTTGTGAGCTCATCCTGTCTCAAGTTCTGTTGTTAAGCCTTCCACAAAGTCTGTTTTCTTGCTTTCTTAGCAGTTCTCTCTTGTTGCACAGCCTTCCTTATTCTGCATGTTAATTCTGTGAGATGGTAGGACTGTGTTGAGATACACTGGGTGCCATACAGTGACATAGAGAAGGTGAGGAGCATAGAGGAGAAGTTTTGACTAGTGTAGATTTTCTGCCTGCAGCATGAAGGGCAAGTACTGAAGCCCTGATTGTATACTCTGACACTTTTACTATACTCACCTCTGATTTGTACTTTGTTGTTGCTTGATAGAACCTTGTTGTTGCCCTCAGTACAATTAATGCAACGCAGAGAATACCTAAGAGTCAGATGTTTAGTGTGCTAATTATTTAGGGCTTTTTCTGTGATACCGAAGAAGTATCCCAGCCAAATTACTCTTGAAGGTAGGAAGTCAAGGGTCTGGCATATATTTCAATTTCAATGAGCTCACCTATGAGGTGACTCCCATTTCTTGTCTTCCTCTTGAAGAATATGCAGAAAAATGCATACGTCTTGCCAGTGGAACTTTTTTCTGTATTAAGTTGTTTTCGCTTATAAAGATTTGGCTCTCCTGAAGCTGACACCAAGAAAGGAGTAGGATGAGTAGGTTGCTTAGCATAAGAATATCCACATCTGGAACTACTTTTCATAAAATTCCCATATCAAGCATGCTCTTGTATGGCAGACAAGCTAACAAGTGTTAGTACCTACCAGGTCAGCCCTGGTTTTCTAACTCCCCTGGAATGCCCAAGACTTCTGATTTTCTGTAGAGATCAAGTTCTTCCACTGTCATCCAGATCAGAAATGTCTTTCACTCACAAGAGTGTATAGGAACTGAACTAACATTGATTTCAGCAGGTTGGAGATGCCTAAGTACTTCTGTTATCCAGTTTTAAATAACAGGTGGGTGCTTTCTCTCTGAGGGATTAATACTGGTCACAAGTAACAATTTTACACCACAAAGGCTAAATATGTTGCACTAAAAAGAATGGAAAATTATGAGAAGTGAGTGTTGATGTACTGGGCTGCGCTTATTTGGTACAAAGGTCTGCTCTGAACCCCAGAGCTTCTGACATTCCAATGGCAGGTGAAATTCTAGTTTTATGTTTATATTGTTTGGGTGCTTACATGAGAAAATTGGTAAAGATTTGAGAATGGAAATTCATGTTTGTATCACTGGTAATGCTTTCTTAAAGCGAGGTGTTTGAGCATCAGACTTTGAATTTCCTTAATCTCTTCTGAGTAATTGTTCTGTACCTGAGACACCTAGACAGAACATTTTCCTTTATTTGATGCCTTCAAAGCTGCTGCAGGTGACAAAGCTGCTATGTGATTGCCTATGAGGTGGCCCAGGACATTATTTATCTTATTAGCCCTTGCCATTCATTCTGCTCTGTATTGTGCTGAGAATGGTGAACTCACTTCATTAAGGGTATGAGAACATATGTTGGGCTTTGTATGAATCAAACATCTCCCTGAGTCCCATTGGAGGAAATCCAGAAAAATCATGCACTTTTCAGCTTACTGTCATTAACTTCTTGAAAAGCTCACATTACAGAATAAGCTGACAGTTACCTCAAGTCTGTATGTCCACACTTCTGTCTGCAGCATCTCTCTTGCTGAGTGAGCAAGGACTGCATTTGCAGAAACTGCCCTGTGTGCATGACTCTGGTGGGTCCCCACGCAGGGAATCTGCTGCTGGTGGTGTGCCAGCGAGCAAGTGTGATGTGTTATGTTGAGGTAAGAGCCTGTGTTGGGTCCCTGTGTGGGGACCTGGGGGCACCCACAAATGCCAATGGCTCTACCCCCTGCTCAACCGCTGGGCAAGAGCCCAGCCACGCTGGGTGCCCCGGCGGGACATGCCTTTGCCAGGCTACAAGAGCTCTCCGCTCCTGAGGCCATGAGGTTTCTGGCAGAGGCTGGAGGTGATGCCTTGAGAGGCTGGCCTAGAACAGAGGCTAGAGAGAGTCAAAGGGACAAAGTAAGGATTTATTAAAAGGCCTTAAAAGGATACGCCTAGGGCAGCACAAGAGCCTGGCCAGGGCTCTGCCCAAGGTGGACGCAGGATGGACATCTGGTCAAGAGTTTTCACATTTTTGTAAGTTTTGGTCCATTTACATATTGGGGTTGATTGTCCAGTTACAGCTTCAGGTTATGAAGTCCCATCATCCTGCTTTGCTCTCTTTAATTCACCATTGTTTATGTTTTTCGAGCCAGAAGCTGCAATGGTGTCCTTGGTTGTCAGGCTGGAAAAGAATTGTTTTGTCTAACTAAACTGTGAAGAGAACTAATGCTTGATATGAAGTTCAGAGTGACACACTTCGGCAGTACAGAATCTGAAAAGTATGAAAGCTAAAACTTAAGTCATCAGAGGCGTGTGGGGCAGCTCGGTGCTGCGGCTGGGCTCTGTGCTGGGCCGGCCCCGGGCGGGAGGCAGCGAGGCCGCTGCAGCGGGGGCCCGAGCTGGGCCCTGCGCCGGTGCCCGTCATGGCCCTCCGAGCCTGGATCTTATTCTGTGTGGAGCCACCGGGTGCCAGCACCGGCACCGGGCCTCCACACAGCCCGTGTGGAGCCGTACACCCGTGTCCGGGATGGAGGTGCCGGGCTCCCGCAGGGAGCTTTGCGTGTTCTGCAGTGAAATGCTGGTGAGACCGCTTGACTGCAAGGCCACGGTGCATTAGAACGACACCCACAGCCAGACCGCTGCTTCTGCTCTGGGCGAATCTGCAATTGCTGATTATTTATTTAAATTATTTTTTATTTTCTGTAGAGCATCAGTTCTCCAGAAAAATGGTCAGGATCCTAACAGCAAGGAAATTTTTTCTTCCCGTGAGTTACCCTGTTGCTCCTTCCCTTCTCTTCCCTCTGACTTTGGCTCGCACCTGGCATCCAGCCAGGGTCATTCCATGAAGATGTGACAGTGTAGGTGGGCCAGACTGCATAATACACTTTGGGGAAATATTTTTACAATTAACTAGAATGATTGTAAAGGTTCTTATTCTGAAGCTGCCACTTCC
>VYZP01072159.1:9278-25097 GCA_013400635.1 Hypocryptadius cinnamomeus | reverse complement strand
CCCCCCCCCCCCCCCCCCCCCCCTTAGGCTTTTCTAACTTAAAAAGGCAGAATGGGACAGCAGGTGTCACTATAGTAGCAGCAAAAGCAGAGAGAGTAATATCTATTTCTTGCCACTTATTTTCGCTTTATACAGCATTCATCAGAGAAGAGGATCAAGGGCAGCTTGGTGCATGCCCTGGTCTCCTGAGTGCAGATTTATCAAAAACTAGGCCAGCTTATGTCAGTATTTAGAAGCATCAACAGGGTTTGGGAGACTTTAACACTGAGAGATAAAGGATACAATTATTTTCCTTGTGGACTAGCAAAGAGACAGGAAGAGGTATTACCTTTTAGAAATACCCTTTTGTACTTTCTGGTTTTTATTCAAACCTAAAAATTTTTAGTAAAATGAAACAGAAAATACAGAGAACTGATTATAAATTTTAAGCTTTGTATTTTGAACAGAGTGCCTAGGGCTACTCTTTTGACTAGACATTTAAATTGATGTAATATTTAATCTTAGTGGGCTCACTGGAGCTGCCATTAAAACCAGTGAGTCTCACTTTTAGGTTTAACCATTCCACTTTTAGTATTCATTAGGAGAAAAATCTGTTTGCTATATGACTCCTGCAGGGTACTGAATGCCACAGACTGCAGCTGAAGAGAGTATCTATCTATGAAGGGAATCTTGAAGTAGATTATAATACTTACTAAAACACAGATTAACCAGTAAACACAGAAAACAACAGATGAAAGTTTGGATTTCACATATCTGTAGCTTAAAGAGAGATTAAATATGTCTACATTTATTGTAAAGACTTGAGTGTATAAAAAGTTGCAAAAATGGATAACAGTGAACAATTCTCTATTTTTTAATTTAGGTTAAAGGGTAGGTCTGACCATCCTTGAGTTTCAAAACAGTTTCACTAATGTTGTGCTGAGGAAAACCTTCAGGAATATGCCTCTTTTTCTGAAGTTCAGGCAGTGGGATAGCATGTAACCTGTCATACAAGTGTATTTGTTGTTTTATAAAAGTACTGCTCTGTCCTTACTGCTCCTGAATGAGTGTCAGTCTGTCCCAGCATGGCCTGTCTTGTGCTCTGAAGGCTTCTGTGGGGGACTTGCTTGCATTCCTACTAATCCACATTTCCAGTGGGCTTTGTTTTCTCCAGCCATCTTGGAGGAACAGGTGAAAAATTTTCAGGAATTGTGTCACTATGAAGAGAACATAGAAAAAACTGTCAATCTGGGCCCTAAAGCCCCATAATCTTCACATTTCAGAGGGCGCTTAATATGGTCTTACAACTCAGTGCTGTGCTAGGAAATGAAACATCTTCCAGTGCATAGCGAAGGATGTCAGTTAACCTAGCAAAGAAACTTTGGAATCACAGACAGCCTTTCCTGATGTCCCTAAGCTTCCCTTTAGTAATATATATTTTTTACACAAATTAGCTGCTGAGAATTGCAGGGACAAAAAATAGTTTTATAATCTGAGCTGTATGAAATGGAGTACAGTGAAACCAGATTAAAAGAACTAGATGAACATGACAAGCAGAATTAATGTGGGATCTGAATTGACATAAATCATACCCTGAAGTTAAGAAGAGCTGAATTATGCCTTTTGCATGCATGTGTTATGGTTTGCATGCTGCTAGCCAAGACACAGCCTGAACCCTTGTGGGAGCAAATGTTTTCCCGTGACTTTGAGTATCTCTGAGAGCATTTATTACCTGCTGCGTTACAGAGGATTTGGTTCACAATTTAAATAGTTGAGATGCATACAGGTGAAGATAGATGCAGATCAGTGACAAATGCCAGTTTTAAAAGTGGTCCGAACAGCCACAGTCAATAAGTGTAGATTTCAAGTCACAATTTCAGTTCATTCTGATGCTGCAAAGAGTCTCTGCTACAAAGGAATGGACCTGGCTCTTCATCTGGGTCCATATAATTTGTCTATACCGTTGCTGATCATACGGGCAGGATGGGATAGAAAAGATTACACTGCTGAAAGTATTTTTTTAAAGTGTTTTAAAACTAGTAATTGGGTTAGAAACTGTTAGTGACAAACACTGAGAAGAATTTGTTTGTGGGATAGTTCATTTGCATATAGGATCAAGGACATAAAATAGCACGCTACTGTGTTTCTCTCAGATTTTAGCTTTCTGTATACTATTTTTCAACTTCTGGTGGTTTTATATCCTTAAAACCTAACCTTCCTTCTAATGGAGTTACCAGCTTGGGATTCAGTTATTGTCACGTGTTTCAGAGGAACTTGGTTGTGATCCAGACACACCTTTCGTAGTCAGGCAAATTATTATAAGTTATTGCCTGCATGTTCTTGCTGAAGAGGTACTGTGTGGGCAGTATGTGTTGTGTGCTTCAACAGACAGCCTAATACTACCTGGAATAAAACTTGTCAGGGAAAAAAATGTGTTTTTCTAACAGCAATAAGGAAATATGGGTTAGAATAAAGAAATCTGTTGTGCTGTTCTAAATAAAGTGTTTTGCTGAAAATGAATACATTGAGGGGGAAGAAGTTGAGACATCATGTCATTTCCACGTTTTTAAACTAATGACAAAGATTTGGGTTTTTTTTCATTTTTATTGGCTCAAATTGTACAGGAAGCATACTAGTTACAACTAGCAAACACTTAATGAGTTTATGGGCTCTGGGTCTAGATCATGTGTGGCTGAGCTTAAACTGAGGTTCATGTTGATGGGTAGGACCCCAGAAGAAGCTTTTTTGTGAGCTAGGCTTGTTAAGGATGGCCCTGAGGTGGATCAGTTTTATATTAAGGAAGCATCTTTGGATCTTATTTCTCTGGCAGAGCAGCCAAGGAACTGTGATGGGTCAGCATTGCATGGAGCTATGGAAATTTCCAGGCTGAAACCCTGCAAGTAGTGACCTGAGTCACAGCAAACACTCAGCTGCAGAGTGAGAACCAGTGAAAGGAAGCAACAAATGTCTGCCTAGATTCTCAGCACTTCTGGAATGTGAAAAGGAACACAGATATGCATGAATTTTCACCATACTTTATTGAAGAGAAGTATTTTATTCTCCCCTGATTGCTGCATAATCTGTCATTATGCAGTTCTAGCAGATGAAGTTTCTGCAAATACATGTTTTGTCATCTTGCTTAATATCCTCTGTTAAGTAGGAATTTGGTGAAGCTGTGGTTTCAGACAGCACTGCCCATGGGAAAATACTTAAAAAAAATTGAGTATAATGAAAACGAAGGGCTTTCCCTTGCTGTGGAAGGCATTATGCTTGGGGGGTTGTGTGAGTGTAAGAGAACCAAATATTTGCCAGTAACTATCCCAGGTTGCTTCAGTATCAATAGTTGTGTAAACATAGCATATCCTATGGCAGCATAACATCAAGCCAAGGCTGCTTATTGTTGTACAGAAAAATCTTTATTTCTGAGTGACTAATTCATAAGGACATATTCAGAATACAGTCTCAGTCTCCTCTTTGGCTCAGTGTCCTTACACCCTTGAGTATCTCCAAAGAAATCTTGTATTTTTTTCCTCTCCCTTAACACATGCGTTGTGCATATCATAATCTCCATGGACGGTAATGCATTTTCATGGTTTGCCATGGCTTATCTTTGCTTCCCTACTCTTTCCTGCTATAAATTCTGTGTGAGATCATTGTGCAACCTACTAAGTCCATTAAAGTAACAGAAATCTACGAACTTTGAAGACCAGTTCATTAGTTAAGGAGAATGTAGCCTTCCAGAAGATTGCACTAACTTCACAATTCAGTAAACAAATCTGTAATGGTAATAGGAGAGAAATGTATGCAGAGATCTGTGGAAGAAGCAGAAGACAACCATAGTGGATGCTTGAATATGGATAATTAAGTGAAACTCTCTAATGTAAAATAGTTTGCGTAAATTACTATGTTACTGTGTAACATACTTTTTCTCAATATACATGTAAACATGAGTCTTTTTTGCTTCAGCAAAAAATCATTGATTGAAGCTCTGCAAAAATCTGCTAAAATCTGCAAAAATATGCAAAAATGGAGAAGGAACACTGGGGACCTAATAGTTCTGAGGCTTGTGCAAAAGTCTTTACTTTGATCTGCATCAAAGCTGCTGCTTCAAAGTTATTTCTAAAGGATAGAGACTGGAATTGGAAAAAGAAGGGAAAGTAGTGCATGAGCCTAATGTATTAAAGAGTCTCTGTTTTTCTGACTGCCTGGTTTCTGTGCTGCAGTGAATGCAGGATGAGAAACGGGGAGTAAATGAGCTGTAATTAAGTAGCAATGGTAGCAATGCATTTGATTTGGCTGTTTGTGTTGTTAATCTGTTAGACTGTTGGCCACAGAATCTACCCAGAGGAATACCAGGAATATTCCCTTTAAGGAGTAGAAAAGGAAGAGAAATAGAGGGAAAAGGGGAATAGTCAAGGAGGAAATATTAATCAAAACAGGAATCTATAATAAACATCAATGTTAGAATGTTTTTAATGTGATATGACATCTGGTGTTTATTTAATGTATGAACTCCTATAAAGACACAGTTCTTACCAGAAGGACTTCATAATATTAACATAATTTTATTCAGTGGGCTTAGTTGTTATGATTTAAATATTCTGTGTTCAGTTACATATATTTATGTATCTGTAAACAAGATTCTGCTTTAATCAGGTTTGACCTAATTATCAGTACTTCTTAGGTTTCCTAAATAATTGGTAAACCTGTTGCCTAGGAAAAAAGTACAAGAGAAGTGACATTAAACTGCTTCTCCACCTACCTGACTTGCTTCCCAACCATGCTTGGCAAGCTTTGGTGATTACTACACCTGAGATGAAGGCCATCTGGATAGTGCTTCTGTCTTCTTTTACAAAACATAAAAAAAAAGAAGGCCTGCTGAAGTGTTCAGGCAGGAAACATTACTCTCATTTCCTATGCAAATATCTCAGTTATGTGTAGAGAAGTTCTGTGTCAAAGTTTACAATAAAAATTACACTATGAATAGAAAATAAATTTGAAAATTTTCTCTGCTACCAAAAAAAAAAAAGTAGAAACTAATTTAAAGACTCAGTAGTATTTTGAAATTATGTTGTCCAACCTCATCATATTTCTAAAATTTGAAGTCAGAAGTCTATAAACAGAAAATTACTGTCTTGAAAACACAGACTAATTCTGTGAGATGTAGTCTATTATTTTTGAAAAAATTCAGGCAGTTCAATATCATTCCTCATGTTTTGTGCATGCAAAAAATTGGTATAAGCTCACTTGTGAAGAAGAACAAGAGACATCCAGTTCACCTTTAGAAGCCAGGACTTCACTACCTTTGTGAAAAATATATAGAAATTAATAAAGGCAAGGAATAAAAATACAGGAAGTATTGTTTCCATATATATTTTACAAACTTTATTCTTCCAGAAAATTGAAGTGTTGAATTTAGAAAATGCTTTTATTGATTCTCTATCATTAATGTTTTCATGCCCAGGGTAAATGGAAAAAAATAATTACAGGCTTTGTTGCCAAGAATGAACTTCTGCAGAATCTAGGATCAAAAATGGAACCTAACTTTGTATCTGTCTAAATACATATTTAAATATAGGGGCAAAGGTAAATCTCCCAGTTTTTTTAGTAGCTCTTTGTAATGAAGAGTAAGAATTAGCCTTTGTACCAATAAAATTAACTGAGATTTACCTTTGATTTCAGGTTACTGAAGAGAGCAGTAGATAAGCACAGAGTCCTCATTAGTCAATGAACCACCATACAGCACTAACAGTGCACTCAGCTTTGTATTTTATGAAGAATGAGTGTAAAAGGGAATCAGGTTTGTGTTTTTAAATTAGATACCTTGTGATAGATGTTTGCTTTTATCTTTGTAAAAATAGATTCATCTTTATGGAAACATGTTTGAAATATGAAACATAAGTAAATAAAGTAAGCAAATCAATTATAAGCATCATCCTTTGGGGATCTTTTTCTTGTAGTACATTATTTTCGTCAAGAAAATCCGCAGTTGTCTAGATGTTTGGATCATGCTTTGTATAAGCTGAGTAAAGAATTGAGATGAAAAAGAGCTGAATTCTTTGAAGACTACTTTCAGATCTTCCTAGGGCCTCAAGGGTGAAACTTTTTTCATGTGTGATAAGCCCCTTTTCCAGCTGCATGTATGTGGTTTACCCACATACAGATATCAGATGGCTGTAATTTGGGGCATAAATTTGTCATTCAATCTGAGTCAAATAATTTATTGCAACAGTCATTTTTGCCTAACCTAAAATAATATCCAGTGAGTCTGAGTACAGTTCTCTGTCTGAATTTGGGACTTCATTTTTTCCTGGCCTATGGTAGCTTTATGTTGTTCTTGTTTTGCAGTGTGCTGTAACAGTATTATTAAATGAGTCTTGTTCTAGTAAAAAGTGTCTGTACGCTATCTTTTTCACTAGCCAAAATAAAAATGTTAATTTCGGGAACTCATGAAAAAACTTCACCTTTTAAAGACAGAGCAAATTCAGCGATGACCTATTTAACTTTCGTTTTTTCCTTTCCTTGTTTAGAATTCTAGTGGTTGTTGACTGATGGCCTGAATTCAGCAGATCATTTATCCATGAGTTTCTTCCTTATCTTGCCGTCTATGATTTGGTGGTGTCTTGGGTGAAGTGGTGTTTGGTGATTTGATGGGCCACAGCAACCACAGAGTGTTGAATTTCAAACCTCTGGTGCCTTGCCTGCTCCTGCCTTGCTCCCAGGATGGGCCAGGCACAGGCAAGAATAGTTAGATCAGCATGGTTTATTAATGTGTCCTCAGTGAAGCTGTTTTCCCAAAATGGGTTCTTTCCCCCCGTGTGCAAGAAGCCACCCCATGTGCAAGAAGCCCCACACAGAGATGACGTATTTGCTTTATTTACAGCTCTGCACAGAAAGGGGTGCTGGGTGCTAACCCATAAAGCCAGCTTGACTTACTTGATGACTATATCAACTTTCCATTGTTTTTATAAATTTTAGCAAAGACAGTAATTAATGTTCATTGACTACAAGTTGTACGGTTCTGTTATTAATTAGTTATTGGTTAAAAGATTCCCTCACTTCTTATACTTTTTAGTCTGCATGCTCAGATCTGGTGGTTTTCTTGGGTCAGTGGGACATGAGTAAGTGGCTGTGACTCCTCCTGCTAGAATTATCTTTTACCCAGACAGAGCTGATTTCAGCATGGTTGCTGAGTTGGCTTCATGAGTTTCTTCCTCATCTTGGGAGTTCTGCCTATAAATTCTGTATTTGTTGTGTCCACTATCAGTAAGTAGTACATCCTTCTCCCCAAGCTTTGTCAACCTCACCTTAGGTCTGAGACCACTGAAGCATGCCCAGCTCTAAACCTTAGCCGGGTAGTTCTACTGACAGCAGTTTATCTTTCTAACACCTGGACATCATCCCTGCCCTGTGTTGCTCCCTCAGGACACCCTGCAGGCTTCAGGCCAGCTGCCATCTCCTGGGCACAGCCTGGTGCTGTCAGAGGACACTAATCTTCCAGATGTCCTGCCATGCAGGAGAATGAGAATGGCCTGCCCAGAGTCCAGAGTGCCCACCTGAAGCAGAAGGTCCAGTGCTTGCGGAGAGCCTGCTGCTCAGTGAGGGGTTCCAGCTGGTGGGCAAGGGGTTCGGGGGACCACAGGGCCTGTGTGGGGCAGGGGAAAAATGCTGCACAGCTACAGCCAGAGGAGAGGAGTGAGAAGAGTGACAGCAGCAGCCCTACAACACCAGGGTGGGATGGGGAGGATGTGCTCCAGGCACCAGAGCTGAGATTCCCCTGCAGCCCCTGGTGCTGTCCATCATGAAGCAGCTGTGCTCTTGTGCCTGCAGGGATCTGCAGTGAAGCAGAGATTCACCTGCAGGCCTTGGAGGACTCCATGCTGGAGCAGGTGGATGCACCAAGGGGGATGTAACCATGTGGGAAGCTCATGCTGGAGCAGACTCCTGGCAGGACCCTTGGCCCCATGGAGAGCAGAACCCAGGCTGGCAGGTCTGCTGGCAGTAGTTGTGGCCCCATGGGGGATCTGCACTAGGACAGACTGTTCCTGAAGGATGGCACTCCCTGGAAGAGATCCACACTGGAGCAGTTTGTGAAGAACGTCAGCCCATGGGAAGGACTTACATTGGAGAAGTTCGTGGAGGACTGTCTCTTGTGGGAGGGATCCCACACTGGAGCAGGAGAAGAGGAAGAGAAAGAAGGAGCAGCAGAGACTGCATGAACTGACCACAACCCCCATTCCTGTCCACCTCTGGTGCCGAAAAAGAGGAGGTGGAGTACTGGAACTGAAGTTGAACCAGGGAGGCAGGGAGGGCTTGGACAAAGGTGTTTAAAATTTGTTTTTATTTCTCATTATTCTTTTCTGATTCAATTTGCTTGTGGTGGTGATTGGTGAGTGACTCATCCCTGTTTTCATCTCTACACCTAAGCCTTTCATTATATTTTCCCTCTCCTGTGCAGCTAAGGAGGGGAGCGACAGAGCAGCTTTGTTGGGCACTTGGTGTCCAACCAGGTCCAACACACTACACTGTCCTTTGGTTTGATGAATAAATTTAATGCAGTAGCATCATTAATGAAAAAAATGAATAGCTATTTGTTTTGTTTTACACTTAATCCTGAATGTAAATCTCTCCCTTTAGGATATAATTTTTGCTTATAGTTATGAGTCTGTTCTTTCACAGAGCTGCAGTTCTCCAGTGAAAACCTTCAGCTGAAACATAAAGCTCAGTCATACAGTGCTGGCCCCTTCTCTATCTTAGCTCATTTTATGATCAGAATATGAACTTAATGAGTAGTTCAAGTGAGTTAGTGTCTATCTGCATATTTGTTTAACCTTTTGACTAAACCTAGTGACAAGACATTGCTAACAATGCAGTATCTCCTTTGAAATATGAGAACAGTAGTAAGAATTTAAATTCATACACTTAAATTTGACTATGTCTTAGAATAATCAACAGTAATATCCTTTATATTCTGCAAAATATGTTATTAAAATGTGAATATTTGTTAGAACTACCCAGTGTAGCAGTGCAGGTACTGCTTTCTCATTTCTGTTCTTTCATTAGACATTTTGGGGCAGCTTGGGTACCTCAAAATAAGGATGTATCTGCTAAGAGTGGCCAAAACGTGGATAAGAAAGGTGTTGACATGAGTGTTATGACAGTAACAATTGTGAACAATTGTGTACACTTTGTACAAAGTGTGATGGATTTCCTTCTGCCAGATGAGAGATATCATCCTTTATCAATAAAGACAAGTGCTCCGAATTTCAAAAATAACATCTGGCTTCCCATCCTACTTGAAAACCAAGAGACTGGTCTTCATTCTAGGTATCTTTCTGTTATTATCCTTACTATTCTCAACAACATACGTATCAAAGTCTATCCCACACATAAATGAACTAAGGCTCAGAGATGGAATTTATCCACTCAGATTATAATCCATTTATAGAGATGTCTAAGGAGTAAAAGGAGACAACCTGTTATTGGTAGTAATTTTTGGATTAGCAATTCAGTGATTATTTTAAGTTATTCCTTACATTATGTTTAAGTTCCAAGGCAAGAATCTCTGATAAAGTGAGTTAGCTTTTTTCTTATTTCCAATAGTACTAGTCTTATTTGGAGCACTGGAGAAAGTTAGAGTCTTCCTCAGAGAAAATAAAATCTGACTTGTGTGATTTAATATCCCCTGATGTGTGTAGTCATTTGAATTTTCATACTAGTGAGACATTGTGCCATAAACCATGGCTGCGTTGAGAAAAAAATAAGATTCATTTCACTGATTGAGACAATTTTCATAGGTGAAGGTGCAGTTCCTTAAAGTCTGGTGTCCCAGAACAGTTGATAGATGTGATACTGCAAGGTCAGCTGTTACCGGTGTAATGCAGGTTTGGTTCACATTCATTATGAAGAGTTCTTTTTCACCAGCATATTTCATTTGGGGTTTTTAACCCATAAACTACTGGACTGTGGAGGCTTTGGTGTTTTGTTGGTTTTTTTTTTTTTGCCCCCTTTTCTCCTGGAGAAGTAAAGGGCAAATGGAGTGTTCAATACAAAGAGAAAAAATGGTCTTTGCTGCAGTAAGCGTGGTTTATAGGGAATAGCTTAGTGAGCAGGCAGATTCAGGAGTCAGATCCTCCTGCTAATCATTCTTGTTCTCATTGTAGGATGACTCACATGGAGCTGGTATGTCCACAGTAAGCGAGAGCTTTTGAGCTGTTGAGCTGCTGCAGTATGGTGAAATTCAATTCCTGAACAGTAATTTGGGCGAGGCTGTGTGCCATAGATGTCCTGCACTGACACTGCTGAGGAAGGTCTCAGAGGGTGGAAAAGACATGGATCAAAACAGTAGGGTCTCTTTCCTTCCTGCTAGCATTTGAAGATACTTCCAGCCCTCTTTCAGCCCTTTGGGATAATCATCCAGTGAGGATTTATTCAATGTTTTTAATTGTATTTCCCTTGGAATAAATGTCCCTGCGTTTACTACCAAGGCAGTGATATCCTTTGGACTGCAGGGACTCCTTGCTATCAAGGAGTAAATGTAAATGTTTGTAACTTGGGGAGTGGTGGGAAAGGTTGTTGCTGGGGTGGGATGTGTGATGGTGCAATCCTGAATACACCAGATCCTTTCACACAGATTTCACTTCCTTGAGATGAGCATTATGAAACTGGACCTATTTAATGGTGATATTTTCCACCTGCAAAAGCTATGTGGCGAACATATGGTCTGGTTAATAGTGAAGAAAAAGAATCAATTAAGAACTATGAGAAAGTTCCAAAAAACATATCACCTATGTCCCTTTTTTGCTCTTTTGTTTTTAGCAACAAAAACCTCTTATTTAAGAGAGGCTAAATAAATTGGCAATGAGTTGTATCCATAACCATGGGCATACAGCACAGGATTGGTGGAAAAGGCCCTGGGGGTGCTGGTCAACAGAGGCTGAACAGGATCCAGCCATGCCAGGCAGCCAAGAAGGCCAATCGTATCCTGGCCTGTATCAGCAGTAGTGTGGCCAGCAGGACCAGGGCAGTGATTGTCCCCTTCTACTCAGCACTGGTGAGGCCACACCTCAAATCCTGTGTCCATTTCTGGGCCCCTGACTTCAAGGACTACTTTGAGGTGCTGGAGCATGTAAGGGTAAGGGCAGCAGAGATGGCGAAGGGTCCAGAAAGCGTGCAAAACTTATGTGGTGCTTAGGAGAGTGATTAATGATGGTCCTGGCAGTGCTGGGTTAATGACTGGACTTGATCTTAGAGGTAGTAATCTAAGTTACCCTGTGTTTCTACATAAGGAAGGTAGGGTTGATTCCCTTGTCTGCAAAGATAGATATTCTTCCACAAAGTAACTCCTAATGGTATCCTTATTGTGGTGTTCTGCATCAATTTCAGGGACAACAAATACTGCATATACATTCTCACTCTGTATGCACCATGTTACAGCCCATTGCTGAGTCAGGGCAACTGAGGTTCTCATTAGTAAATCCCCTGGGGTGGTTGCAGGAATATTACAAGATGTGTATATGAACCAGGTTTATTTTTAAATAAATTAGGTTGCAACAGAAGGGAGTCATATAGCCGGTCCTTTCCATAAAAAATATAATGAGGAAAATATACAAGGGAAATAAAGAAGTGAAAAGAACAAGAGTAGATAGGGGAGAGGAAAGGTATCACCACAAGTAGATCCAGCAACAAGACCTGATAGTTGTGATTTCAATGTCTAGTGATGGTTGGAGTGATTGTCGAAGTCTTGATCTGTTGATGGTGAGGGAGAGGGTAGCACAACAAAGAGTTTGATGGATTACATACATCCACACCTACTGGGAACATCCTGATATTTTGCTGGGGGTGGGAGCAGTTCTACACTGTTGGATGCCGTTGTACCAGTCAGAAGGGAGGAATGCCTTCTGGCTTACCTAGGGCAGGGGGTAGTTTTACACTGCCAGCCTTATCAGGAGGGAGGAAGCTGTCAGGATAAAAAGCATTACCCCACCTCTGCAGGATCTGCTTCTTACCAGCCTTTCCTCTTATCTGGCCTGAAAATCCTTTGTTTAAGACATTTGTCCTGGGTCATCAGGGAAACAATAGATCACAGGACTCACGAAGCCCATCAAAGCAACGTTAAGTAGATCACACACCAGACTGACAAAATTCACTCATAATGGTAACTTGAAGTAAAAATTGGCTGAGAATTACACTGCAGTTCATGGACATATAGGATCAGTAAAATAAAAATTAAAAAAAACCCCAAACTACCAAAAAAATCACTCCAAACACAATACAGAAAAGCAAATACATACTTAATACTTTTATTTGTCTTCTCAGAGGAAAACAATGGATTATGTAAGCAAAATAGGGCCAACAATCTTCATTCCTGCAGTGTTGGGATGGCAGAATTTTCCTGTCCTGATGCATTTAATGTAACTATTCCAGGAAAATGTTTTCATGCACTGATCAAAGAGAGAAGTTATGTGTGCTACAGATGCCTACTCCCTTCTTTTTAATAATTTTAAATGTAAAAAGTACGAACTGCAGCCTTTTTAGGATGTTTCTGGCTTTTCATGTTTTCACTGTCAGATGTCTGTAGTGTCTCATATATGAGGGTGCATTGGATGAGGTAAAAAGTAAAGCTGCATTTAACCAAACCGAAATAGGAGGGCAACTGAGTTCTCTCAGGCACTCTTTAACAATCTGTTGGAATTTTTGCAGCCTTAAACCAGGGCCAGGGCATCTGAGTGCAGAAGGTTAACTGAAATTTCAGAAGTTTTTTAGAACTTTTCTCCAGTAAGCATAGAAAATCTTTCAGTTTGGTGGGGGTGGAGTAAAGGAAGACAAAACTGTATAATTCTAGCACAGTTTTAATACTGAGAAAAAGCTTACCTAGAGTCTGTGTGATGTGTAGACCTCTTTCAGTTTCCTTACAGTCAGAGATACTTAAACCTAATTTTTAAGAGCTCTTCTCACTTGTATATCCATTTTTCTAGAGCTCTGCTTCTTTAGACCCAACCCTCTGTTTGGCTCTGCATTTAAACAGAATGTAGTGTTTTTTCAGGCAAAACATATTTATCAGTGATTTCCCAAAACGACGATTCGCTCAGCTCTGTGTAAATGCAGTCCAGACCTGCAGTTACAGCAAAAAATGGCTTCAGTAGCCTTCCTAATAGCACACCAGAAACTATCATGACAGTCCTCTGCTGCATGGTGAGTATCAGCGTTAAGAACCTGATTCCAGTATGCATCATATTTTTAATGTAATGCCACTTTTCAAAAGCTACCAGTACCTTCCTATTACCCCAACTATGATTAAAGCTAGTATCAGAGATGAGTATTTTCATGTACAGCAGCAGCAGTGTTTCTAGCTAAAGATCTTTTACCATCTGGGTCATCCTAGATGACTTTACCTTGGAGGTTTTTCATGCACATACTTCTTTTCATCTGTTTTGGCAACCATCCTGCATTAATTGTGGAGTGGTTAGAAGGCAAGGAATGTTTGTGCTGTTCAGCTTTCAGAAGGCCTTCTATTCTTTAGGCAAAACCTAACAGTTCTTGACTGCACACAAGAGAAATTAATAATACAGCTGAAACTTTGTAGCTTTTCTGAATCAGTAAAGTCAGACACTAGTACACATTTAATGGCTAGATTTCTGTGTTTATGATCCATGTGCAATTATAAAATATACCACAGTAACGAAATCATTGTATGTTCTTAACAAAGTAGCAGTGCTGGATCTTTCTTTTCAGTGACAGTTTTGATAAAGGGCTGATCTGACTGTGATCTGATCAGAAGAATGTGATATCTGTCCATGCAACACTATTACCTGGACAAGAGGTGTCACTGAGCCAAAGGGTGCAAAGCAATTGATGAAAAAACTTAAAATAAATCCACTTTTGTTTTCTTTCCCGATTACTCTTTTCCTATTTAGAGGCTGGTCTTAACTCATTTAGCAATGTTAAAAGAACAGTGAGGCAGAGGTGAATTTTCTAGATGCATGCATTGATTTTTCATACGCCATGTGCTGATTAACACAGCACACTAGAATGCACAAGGTTTTGCCGCTTCTTTTACCAAGAAGTGATAATTTTACCATTTTTATATGAAGAATCCAATTAAAGTTTCTATCACCTACTTCAAAATGAGCTTTTTTTGCTAAAATGAGCTTAGCAAAAGATCTTTGCAGCTTTGCTAAGATCCTACAGTGGCTGGCAGTTCCCAGCTGGTGAGAATTCAGTTATCTAGTTCATATGTTTTTCAGCAAAGTGAAGACTCTGTGTCTATCTTGAATTCCCTGTACTGATCTTGGTACACCATAGGTTTTCCATAGCAAGTTCTGAATAGGTCTGCTGGTGGCACTGGGTGGTTTGCAACGGGTTAAAAACTAATGTTTCAAAATAGCCAGTGTGACGGTGACAGTGTCACTGCCCCAGAGAGTGCTTTCTTTTCTTGGCACTGTGTGCTGATGCTAGACTAGTTCAAAGACTTGCATGTTCCTTGTGAACCTTTAGAATTCTGACATTGAATTCTGTTTTGCTTGCTATATTGGACAGGCATAAAACCAAAGGAAAAAAATATATCTCTGTTTATCCAATTTCTTGTTTGTATATTAGCCTCTTTTATGTAGATAAACTAGAACACTGAAGGAAAGAATTATCTAGTGTTTCTATATATATTCATAGTGTTGCTATTAAAAGTATTCTCTTCCACTTTATTTCCCTAATTTTTTAATGAGAATCTCATAATTGATCAAACAAAAGACAAATTGAATTTTCTTCTCTGTCCCAATTTGTTTAGAAGTGTATGAAACATGCCCAAGTGAAACAAAATGGTTGAATGTCACATTTCAATCTGAGTTACTGTGTTTTCATTAAGAAAAGGAGTAAAGTTTCATATCCTGTTTTATAATTAATGAAAAGTTGTACATACTAATGAAAAGAAAGAATCTGCAGTTCATTTCACCTCCAAAGCTTCTGTTGAGAATAGTATTCAAATATCTGTTTCTGTACAGTAGAGATTATTCCATGTAGTGAATGAAGCAGCATAGACTCCATGACCCAGAAAGGCTACCAATTTTGTTTGAGATTAATGGGAATTTTGTTGCAGACTTGCAGAGTTTTCACAGTACCTACATTTGGCAAACCAACAAGAGCAAAACAGGTAGGAATGTGAGACTCTCAGACAGCATGGTGTATTTAAATCACAAATTTAAAATGCTCAGGGAGTGTTGCCCCTGAAACAATGAAAAACTGGTCAGGCTGGAGATTGTGACAGTTGGCTGGATTAAACAGCATTTAGGGAATTAAAGAGATCCCAGGAAAAAAAACCAAAACAACNTCTCTGTATAGCTCATTGATTGCCGGTTAATTGCATGTCATTAATAAATCAATAAACTACTTTGATCCTGATTTGGTTTAACACCTTGAACATTTTTTCACCCTGTGATACAGGGTTTATTCAAGTAACTGAACAGAACAGTAGCAGACACAAAAAGCTAGGAAGGTTTCTTGAAATTGTGTATACATACAGTATACATAACTATAAATGAGCTTAATCATTATAAATGCAGAAATTATTTCTCTTTGGACATCAAAGATTGTGTGCCAGCAATTTTTTTTCTATATGTGTGTCTGAAAGGCTGAATTTCAAGAACTGAATCCTTTCAAGTGGAGATGCCTGATATCTGCAAAATGTACTTTGTTATTCTGATGGCCTACAGCACTTTCCTAAATCTAACAAAACATAACAGACGGATGGATTTGGCTGACAAAGCTGGTGACATGCAATATGCAAAAAAAAAAAGTTCAGTTAAAAATCCCTCTCCTCTCCTCTCCTCTCCTCTCCTCTCCTCTCCT